>CAUYQV010101678.1:0-26245 GCA_963574575.1 Galagoides demidoff
CGGGCACCTGTGGTCCCAGCTACTTGGGAGGCAGAGGCAGGAGACTCGCTTGAGCCCAGGAGTTGGAGGTTGCTATGAACTGTGATGCCATGGCACTCTACCCAGGGGGATAGCTTGAGGCTCTGTCTCAAAAAAAAAAAAAAATAGTAGAAATAAATACAAGAATAGAAGGCCCAAAATGTTTGGAAATTAATTAATATACTTCTAACTCATTGATCAAAGAAAAAAAATGCTATGGAAATTATGAATACATTCTAACTAAATGATAATAAAAATATGACAAATTCAAGGCTGCACGTAAGGTTAGGCTTAACAAATTTACAATATTGATTGCCTGGTTAGAAATGAAAGATGGTTGGCCGGGCGTTGTGGCGGGCGCCTGTGGTCCCAGCTACTTGGGAGGCAGAGGCAGGAGACTCGCTTGAGCCCAGGAGTTGGGGGTTGCTATGAGCTGTGATGCCAAGGCACTCTACCCAGGGGGATAGCTTGAGGCTCCGTCTCAAAAAAAAAAAAAAAAAAAAAAAAGAAATGAAAGATGGCTAAAAATTCATGTTCTATCTTGAGTTCGTAAAAGAGGATAGTAAATTGCACTCAAGGAAAATAATAGCAGGAAGATAATAAAGATAAAAGCAAAATTTAATAAAATAGAAAACCAAAATATAATAGAGATGATCAACAAAAATTGGTTCTTTGAAAAAAATATAAGAATTTTTTAAATTTAGGCAAGAGAGGTACAGATTACTAATATCACCACAGATCTTGAGAGATATATTAAGGGATAGTGAGATAATGCTACAAAAGCAACATTATGTCAATGAATTTGAAATTTTAGAGGAAGTAGACAAATACCTGAAAAAAATTACAGTCTATGAAAAATGACACATGAGGAAATAGAAAAGGTGATTAATCCCTTATCTTTTACAGTAATTGAACCTGTAATTTAAAACCTTCCCATGGCGGGGACTTCAAGATAGCTGACAAGGACACCTGGCACTTGCCTCCCCCACAAAGTAGGACCAAAATAGTGAGTAGATAATTCACACCAAATAGAGCATCTGATAGAGAACACTGGTAATTCAGCAGGGAAATGACAAGGATCCTCTGAGGCACACAAGGAGAGGGCAGAGTATAGATCAGCATGGAGCCAGAAGAGTCTCCTCTCGGAGGGAAGAAGTAAGCAAGGGATCCCAGTGGTCCACATTCTAATCATGGACTTCTGCCATCTCAGCCACAGGAGAGCCCCTCAGCTTTCATGGCCCTGAGGCCAGTAGAGGCAGCTGCCTGGAGTTCTACATGACAGCACTGCTCCAGAGGAGTTCACACTGGGTCCCACACACCCCTGAGACCCAAGAAGCTGTGGCACAATGTCATTTTGAGAGCTCAGCCTTCATTAGACTGCATCTTCCCTGGGAGCCAAAAGCCTCTGCCTGTCTGCAGAGAGAGCTGTAGCATTACAACACTGGCAGGACCTAACAGCGTAGCCAGGTCCCCAGCGCTCTAGCCCATGTGTACCCTATACCCCAGGGAATGGAGAGTGGGGGAAGTGCAGTGGGTGCTGCCCCTGAGACAAAGGGAGCCAAAGTATGCATTCCCCAGAGCCTGAGAGGCACCTGCCTGGGGTCACTGCCATTAGCAGTGTCCCCTAGCAATAGAGCTGCTATATATTTGCATGTGCTTTCAGAGGGGTTAAGGGTTGACCTGCCTGGGTGCCATCCTGATGCCCAAGGACAGGCCTGGCCAGCCTGTCACTGTGGCCTAAGTTACTATCTGAAGGCCTGAGGACTGATCTAGTCCACTCGCCAAAGCTAATGCTCGCATGTACCACTGAGAGGTCTGAAGATAGGCCTGCCCCCCTGCCATCACCACCAGTACCTGTGTGCATTTTGTGGGAAACAGAGAATCAATGCCCTTGCCCATGACCACTTGTACCCACATGCACCATCAGAGGCCTAAAGATCAGCTTGCTTGATTACTGCTACCATTACTGGTGTACTAGTGTACCATCTGGAGGCCTGACCCATCTTAGCTGGTGCTGTCCCAGCCAATGCCTGTGTGCATGATTTGGGGGTCTGGGGATCGGCCAGTCCTGCTTGTTGCTGCCTGCATCTATACACCCCACCAAGAGACCTAAGGACAGTTCCGTCCCTCATAGTCCTACTTCTGCTAGTACCCCTGAGCAAGTAGGCCTGCCATGCCTGCCAAAGTCAGTGCCCACATATACCTTCTAGGAGTCTGAGAATATGGAAACCCAGCCTGACAGTGTCCATAATCATTGTCTAGAGGCCTAAGGATTGATCTGTCCCACCTGCCACCACTAGCACTCTTAAACACCTCCTGGGGACCTGAGGATAGGTATGACCAGCTGCCACCACCACCTCTGTGAGAACCCCCAATTGCATGTGCTACCTGAGAGCTTAGTGACTGGCCACCACTGCTAGTGCCTACATGTGCTACCTGGAGGACCAAAGGTTAGCCTATCACTGATATTGCCATCATCAACACCATACACACTGCCCAGGAACCCAATGACTCACTTGCCAGCCTGGTCCACGAATGCCATTGCTAACACTCAAGCAAGCTGCCTGGAGACCCAAGGAGCAGCCCACCCAGACCCACTACCAACAGTGTTCATGTATGCCACATAAAATCCCAATGACTAGCATACCAGACCTGCTGCCATAATCACTGGTGCCAGAGATCCAGCCTGCCTGGCAGTCCCATTCCCGGCAAAGCCTTACCACAACCTCCACCAACAAATGCAGCCTAGCCACTAAGGAGCTCATAGATATCACTGATATTAATGATAGCCAAAGAAATCACATAAACTATACACTAAGGTGCCTACTCAGAATCAAAACCAAAGCACCCTACCCAACCAACACTATAGATACATCTATAGGAAAAAGCCTTTCCCTATGAAAGCCAATCTAAAGATCGGAGGAAGCAACTATTACACCAGATGCACAGATACCAATGTAAAGACACAAAAATGATGAAAAAGCAAGGAAACAGGCTGGGTGCAGTGGCTTCCACCTGTACTCCTACCACTCTGAGAGGCCGAAGCAGATGGATTGCCTGAGCTCATGAGTTCAAGATTTGCCTGAACCAGAGAAAGACCCCATCTCTAAACACAGCCAGGTGTTGCAGTGGGCACCTATAGTCCCAGACTTGGAAGGCTGAGGCAAGGCGGTCACTTGAGCCTCAGAGTTTGAGGTTGCTGTGAGCTATGACACTATAACTCTCTACCAATGGTGACAAAATGAGATTGTCTTAAATAAATAAATAAATAAAAGCAAGGAAACCTAACACATCCCATGGAATACCCAATTCTCCAGAAGTAGAATCCAATGAAAAACAAATCTATGAAATGCCTGAAAAGAAATTCAAAATAATGATATGAAAGAAGCTTGATGAAATATGAGAAAATTCAGATAAACAATACAAAGAAAATAGAAAAACAATTCCTGATCTGAATGAGAAACTCAACACAGACAGATATAAAAAGGAACCAAACAAAAATCCTCTAACTAGGAAGTCAATAAATAAAACAAAATATACAATCAAGGACTTTAACAATAGACTACATCAAGCCCAAGAAAGAATTTCTGAACTTGAAGACATGACTTTGAAAATAATCCAGTCCAAAAAAAAAAAAAAAAGGAGTAAAAAGAATGAAGAAAGGTTATGTGATATATGGGACACCATAAATTAACCAAATATTCAAATTTGGGGTTTAACAGAAGGAAAAGATAAGAGTAATGGCATAGAAAATTTACTTAGCAAAATAGTGATTGAAAACTTCTCACATCTTGTTAAGAGATATAGATATCTAGAATAGGAAACTCAAAAATCCCCAGATAAATTCAATCCTAAAAGGTCTTCTTCAAGACACATGACTGTCAAACATTCAAAAATTAAAGACAAAGAGAAAATTCTTAAAACAGTAAGAAAAAAGCATCAAGTTATATATAAGGGAACTATGGTTTCCCCAGCAGAAACCATGTGGGCCATTAGAGAACGTGACGTAATATTCCAAGTGAGGAAAGAAAAAACCTGCCCGCCAAGCAAAGCTGGCCTTCAAAAACAAAGAAAAAATAAAGCCTTTCCCGGGTAAGAAAGATACAGACTGGCTTAATGGGTACTGGTACGAAAACATGATGCAACTGTATCTACCTACGGGAAACTCCCCTTACCTGTAAAGACACACAGACAAAAGTAAGGAGACGAAAAAAGATATTCCACACGAATAGAAACCAGAAATGAGCAGGAGTCCCTAGATGTATATCAGATAAAACAAACTCCGAGTCAAAAACTGTAAAAAAGAGACAAAGAAGATCATTATTTAATAATAAAGGAATAATTTCAAAAAGAGGATATAACAGTTTTCAACATATTATATGTACCCGACACCAGAGCACCCAGATATATAAAGCAAATTTTATTACATCTAAAGGAAGAGATATATAATAACAATAAAACATAATGATAGCTGGGGCTGTCCACATCCACAACGGAGGGCATCACACTGCCCAACTTCAAAATATACTACAAAGTGATAGCACCCCAAAGAGCATGATATTGGTATAAAAACAGACACACAGGGACTGTGTAACAGAATAGAAAACTCAGATATGAATCTGTGTGTTTACAATCAACTGATACTCAACAAAAGTGCCAAGAACATGCATGGGGAAGGGCCATCTCTTCAATGCATGGTGCTGGGAAAACTGAAAATCCACATGCAGAAGAATAAAACTAGTCTTCTATCTCTCACTATACATAAAAATCAACTCAAAATGGATTAAGGCTTAAACTAAGACCCCACATGCTAAAACTACTAGAGGAAAACACAGGGGCAATGCTTTGGCACATTGATCTGGGGAAGGATGTTATCACTAAGAGCCTAAAAGCACAGGCTACAATATTGAAAAAAAGCCAAATGGGACTATATTAAACTAAAAAGCTTCTGCATAGCAAAGGAAACAATCAATAGAGTGAAGAGATAACCCACAGAATAGGAGGAAATATCTTCAAACTATTCATTTGAAAAGGGACTAATATCCAGAACATGCAAGGAACTCAACAACTAAGCAGGAAACAAACAAAAACCCAAAATAATTCCATTAGAAAACAGAAGTACCTGAGCCAACTTTTCTCAAAAGAGGACATGTAATGGCCAACAGGTATATGAAAAAAAATGTTCAACATCACTGATCACCAGGAAAATGCAAACCCAAACCACAATGAGATAATTATCTCACCCCGGTTAGAATGGCTATTGTCAAAAAGACCAAACATAATAGATGCTGGTGATAACGCAGAGAAAAAGGCACTTTTATAGACTGTTTGTAGTAATGTAAATTAGGATAGCCATTATGGAAAACAGTATGGGGTTTCTCAAAAAACTGAAAATTGCACTAGCAGATGTTCCAGCAATCTCTCTACTGGGTATTTATCCAAAAGAAGGGAAATGGGTGTACAAAGGGGTACCGGTTCCCTTGTGTTTATTGCAGCACTAGTCACAATAGCTCTGACATGGAATAAACTTAAGTGTCCAGCAGTATATGAGTAGATAAAGAAAATGTAGTATATAAACATAATGGAATATTATTTCGCCAGAAAAAGAACAAAAATTCTGTCATTTGCTGCAACATGTATAGAACTGGAGGTCATTCTGTTAAGTGAAGTAAGCCAGGCACAAAAACACATATCACCTGCTGGAGCTAAAAAGTTGATCTCATGGAGCTGGAAATGCTGGTACCAGATGCAGGGAAGGGAAGGGGTTGAGGATGAAGAGAAGCTGATTAATGGGTACAAAGATATGGTGAGAAGCAGTAAGTTCCAGTGTTCAATAGCGCAGTAGGGTGACTATGTTAACGATAATATATTGTATATCTCAAAATAACCGAAAGAGATTTGAAGTATTCCCAACACAGAGACACGATAAATGTGTTAGGTGGTAGATATCCCAACTATCTTGATTTGATCATCCATATTGCGAGCATGCATCAAAATATCACAGATATACCATTATTATGTATTGATAAAAAAAAAATTTACAAAAAAATCCCCTTCCTTCAAAGAAACCTCCAGACCTGGATGGCTTCACCAATGAATTCTCTGAACAAAGACACTATTTCAGCTAGTACTTCCCAACTCATTTCATGAGGCCAACATAATCCTGATTTCAAAACTTGTAAAAGACATTACAAGAATGGAACATTGCAGGAGTAAGCTTTTGTCCTGGGGCTCTGTGTGTAATTTTTAAGTGTGTTCATCGATTTGCCAGAGATTATGGTGAACCTTCCTCCTGTAACTTGTCCAGCTCCCCATTGTTCCCGAACAGACTGTAAATTCTCTTGTCAATGACGGGCCTGTTTGTGCCTGTTTGGAGTGTTGTCTACTTTATTGTCTCCTTATCTCTTGAACAATGCCTAAGGTTTTGTCTTGTTTTATAGTAAGACCTGTTTACTTGACTATGAACTCGGACCTCTCTTCTCTGTGGATAGTAGGGCAGTCGTACGACTTTGCATAAGGCTGGCCGTGGCTTATTGGCAGTCGGGCTTTATTTTCAGTCCCGTCGTTACCCACACCCTGCATGCCCCTGAGCATTTTCCTACCTGATGGAAGTCACCCACTTGCCTCACATAACCGGCCACTTCATTATCAGATTTAAAGATCTTCCACACTTTTTTTTCCACCTTCTTGTATTCCTTGGCTCCTTTCCAGTCTATGGTCATCAGGGAACGTTCTGTCAGGGGGGCTGCCACAATGATGTCCAGCTGGCCATTGTACATCAGCACCTGAAATGACATCAAGCCATCAGCAAAAGCAAGAGTAAGAAGGTAAAGCTATTGGATAGTGAGCCAAAAAACCCACGAGCTTCTCTGACGCGGTGCTCCAAGTGGCCCACTGCTGATCCGAGGGGCCTATTGCTTCCAGTTGGCCGTACACACCAACAATCTGAAACAGACGCGAGCCTTGTCTCCACCATTGCATTCTTCATAGTAATCTGCATAAGGGCCTCTTCTGATTGCAAAAATATTTGTGCTATCTTACCCAGTGATACCTAGATAGGCTTTACTTAGATGTATGGTTATGTTAAGATGGAGGATCATGGTTACAGTTTGGTGGAAGTGGGGAGTATTACACTCTAGAATTTTCATGAAACCTGCATTTCTCTAACTTCAACTTCAGGCTCTGCGGAAGCTGGCAAGCTGGGTATTCTCTCAGGCATTGCTAATCCATATTGCTCCCCTCTCCTACATTGATCTCAGTGGTGACTGTAAGTTTTGGCAGGCAGCAAAGAGATGCAGGTGCCTCAAGTGTATTACTTATTGGAGGCAACTGTTTCTGCCACGCCATTTCCACGATTTCCTTTTCACATGACAGCCGCTTGTCAACAGTGAGGAATGTCCTTTCTTCCTAGAATACAATTTATGTAAAAGTCAAACTGATGGTTATCATAGGAGAAACAAAGCAGAGGCAACTCTTCCCTCCCAAAACAATTTTCAATTTGCTTTGACAAAGAATCCAGCGCTGATAAAGTTGTGAAATGGCTGAGCAGAGTGTACAATGGCTCTACTCTTCAGAAAAGCAGGGTTCAATTTCAATTCTTTGCCCAAAGACTTAAAAGTGTTGAGGCTCTTTGTCCTAGGAATCCTATGTGTGGAATGCATTCTGTGACAACAGACCCAAAGAAATAAAAAAATTATGTAACATATGCCTTGAGGAACATATTCATTGAGCACTCACAGACAACCTCACAGTCCTGTCAATGGCAAGTAGTGAAATACACAGAGGGATCTGGCAAAGCCATTTAAAATGTTTGATTGAACCATGTGGGAAATGCTTCTCATATCACGTTAAGCATGAACGCTGAAAGTCAAATGTAAGATCTATCACAATTATGACTGTATAGCACAGGTATGCACATTCATATATACATGGAATGAAAAGCTTGACAAAAATAACACGGTTAATTTAGATGGTAAAAATCTGAGTAATTTGCCCCATTTAAGAATTTCAATAAGAAGAACTTTCTCTTCTTAACGATATTTTTATTTAACTACCATGATATTAATTACCATGAAGTTTTGCCACTCCACCTCCAACAAAAAGGTTTTCCCCAACTCCGTGATACCTTTGATCATGTGGCGGCTCTGACTTGGCCCAAATGATTGAATCCTCAAATTGGATGTAAAACGTCGCACTGCATATGTTTCTGTCTGCCTTCATGGTGTAGGCTTCTTGAAAGGCTTAAACATAATTAAAAAGCCCAGGACTTTTACACACTCCAAATCCTCAAGCAGCAGTGGGACAGGATTCAGGCTAAGATGAAAGAGCGCCGGGCCCCTGGCAGCAGGAACTCTGCTTCCTTTCATGTTCCTCTGCCACCATCACCACCCCCGTGCTCCTAACCAGCAATCTAAGGGAAAAAGAAAATCCTGATAGATTTAAAGCCTCTTTAAAAAATTCAGCAGAACTATAGCAATAAAATATTTGCATTGTTTGGACAAAAAAACTACCTCAAAGACCTTGAGTACGTATCGCCTATGCAAAACTTCTTACGGTGGTCTTAGCCAACAGTATGGAAACAATTATATATGATCGGTACCAGCTAACAAGGCTTAAACGCTTCATCCTTCTAAGGAGACCTGATTGTAACTGATTAACAACATAGATATTCAAGCATAAAGTAACTCCTCTTGTAGAATGCAGCGGAAAGATGCCGATTCATCAGCAAATACACAGTGCATCTATTTATTTATTCTCTTCACGGTCCCTATATTCAGCTTGTATCTTCTCCCATAAGTGTCCCTTGAAGCTACCTTTATTAACTATCATCACTATCTTTTGAAATCAATGATAGTTTTTTTTCATCCTTAAGAGACAATAACAAAGTCCACAGGGTACAGTCTAAGCATGTTTATATGTACAGTGTCACAGTACTGGTTTGTCGAACTGAATTGAAATGAGGCCCATCCCTGAACTGCTTCCCTTGCTATTAAAGACTCACCCTACCTAAGAGCTCCAACTCTCTGGATTAATCAGGAAGTGAAGAACTGAACTGTATACTCTTGCATACGTGATATGTAGATGGCCTACTTTGGGGGGGCAAATGGAAATTCTTTTTTTGCAAAGCAAGGAAAACATTTTTAACTTCTAAAGGGCTCATAAGTCAAATGCAACAAAAATGGAATCAGATTAATGATCAAGTGAAGCGATTTTAGAGCTGACATTTAAGGCAGCCAGAATAAAAATATAAGAATTCCAGAGCTTTCATTTTTATCTAAATGTCATGTCATTTCACTCTCATGAGCCCCTACAGAATATCCCAGTTGAGTTTCTTTAGGCTGGATGAGCGGGAAAGCCTCATCCCAAGATCTGTGACTATGGAGGAGAAGCCAGGTGGGTGTGGAGTAGGGGTGTCCCTGAAGCTCAAGGGCACATGTTGGCTCCCCACATCCTCACAGAGAAGTTCCAGGGCAGGATCTTAGCCCCACCAAGTTGGCCAGTCATGACCGAGGCATACACTCCCTTGCCCAGCTTGTTCCCTGGTAGGGTGACCAACTGTCTTCGTTTCCCCTGGACTGAGGGGTTTTCAGTGTTAAAAATGAGGCTCCCTTGTATGTTAAGTGACAAGGTCTAAAGACGGGGGAGGAGACAGAGATGGAAGTGGCCTTTAGCTGCACTTTCCTTGTCAGTAGTGACTTGAACAGCACAGGGGCAAGGAAAGAGCTGGTTGCAGTCAGCTTCTGGTGATGTCCCAGGCAGTGCCCTGAACACCTGTTTCTTTACTTTCGTTTCTGGTCAGCTGTGACGACTCAATTAAAGAGCAAAAAAGTGCTCAAGTTTAGAGACTTTTCTTTGGCTCCACAGAGCGCTGTTGGTTTAGTTCACTAAAATTGAAAGTCATGAGAGGATGTGGAACAATGCCTAGCTTGTGAAAAAAAAAAAAAAGAAAGAAAGAAAACCTGTGAGTCTACTTGTTTTTACTCTACGGTTACCACGTTTTAAAAACGAACTTAAAACTTGGGGAAAGAATACATCAAAATACTGGCAATTAAGGTAGTTGAGGTATGGTAGATTTGTTCTATTTTCTAGTTTTTTGGTAGATGTGGTTGGAATGCTTTTGTAATGACAAAAGTAACAAAATGAACAATACTAACAGGCTGGACTCCTCATTTTGGCAAAAGATGGGGGGAGGAATTTTATAACAATTCAAATACTACCAGCTCTTAATTTTTCAGGACAACTAGGTAAAGAACTTAACTTTCGTTCATAGATAATCTTTAAAAATCCCATTCCAGAATTCAAGCATTTACAAGAGATGGTGTTAGGCGATTTGGATTATAAGCATCTTTTTTTGTTGTTGTTGTTGAAAGGCAGAGATGAGAAAAGCATTATTATTATTGTTATTTTTACTTTTCAAAATGCTTTCCTGTACATATGGCTTTATTCTTGTGCTGTTTCATGAGGTCAGGAAGAGAGGAATGACCCTGTGGGCCTCCACTTTACCATAAGGAAGCTGAGATGCTGTGAGGCACCAGAAGGAATCCTAGATCCTGGACTTGCACATTTCTACCTAAAACTTTTCCTAAAGAAAGGAGCTAAATTCCATCAAACCATCAAGCATTTGCTCCCACACCTAAATCTTTAGGGCCACTAAAAACCTCTGAAAACTGAGAGTTGGTTGAGCAGGAGACATAGTTCATATCTCTAGTTCAGAAACAATCTTGATCTGTTTGTCCAAATCTGGTGACATCACTCAGTCACCTCCCACTTAGGCCTCATGGACAAGGATATGTGTGAGCATATCATTGACAGTTGGTGACAGATGCCTCCCTTCTGCTGTAGGGGTAGCCTTGACAAATAGTTGAGGAGGACCATCAGCTCCTGGAGAACAGGAATGCTCTCCGTGCTTGCTACCTCCCTAGGCCTTGCAGAGTGCCTGGCACCCCACAAAATCTATCGATGATTACTGAGTATGGATTTTGCTCTCTAAAGGTTTTGTTTGATGCTGTATAGTGATCATCTATTGTTTTTGAATATTTAGGTCCACTATCCCTTCTTCTGGCAACTTCAGGCCACCTAGGCCTTTGATGGATACAGCGCTAGTGGGAGCTGTCAATCATGGTGTCCTCTCTCCTCTGGGCAAAGGATGAGCAGGTGACCCAAGTTAGGGCACTCAGATGCTTTTTTCCTAGAATTTGAATTGTGGGCAGAGGGGTATGGGGTTCTCTGATGAGTCTGCCCCTTAGTTTTGCTATCTAGGTCTCCAAAATTTTCCCTGGTCTCCATCTTTCCTTACTCTAGTTCTTTAGTTTTTCCATGAATTTTTGACTTATCGTGTTTTGTAATCAAATCCTTTCATGCTTCAAGTAGCCAGAATTTTTTCTGTTGCTAAAACCATGATATCCAAACTCAAATGCCATTGGACCAATGCCATGCATGGAAACCCACTGTAACTGGGAAACCCTAGACAGGTGGGTTAAGTTCCAAGAGCTTCAGTGCCCTTTTCTGGACATGGAGATAATGAGACTGATACTAAATTATAGGGAGAACTAATGAGATCATAAACCCAAAGTTCCCAGCACAATGCCTGACATAGAATAGATAAGTGAATATTAGGTCCTCCCCCTTCTCAAACAAATTGATAACCTGATAATGATTTGAATGAACCAATAATAAAGCACTTCTAAAATACACCTTTGGAATATAGGTGTCAAATATTTGGATGTCAGTTTCACTCTTTTGGACCAAGGCTGACAGCAGGAGGAGATCCAGCCAGGATAAACTTGAACTCTGCATAGTGAAACTCTTGAAATAACATGCCCTTCGCTACTAATTTCACACACATTGGCCAGGGCATCTCAGTCTTTTCTTGAAAGTCAGAGCCACAAATTCATTAATTATTCTTTTAAAGGAACTTTTAATTTCAAAGAATGGAATTCAAGATCACAAAGAATTTCCCCCCATACTTAAATGCCAGAAAGTATGGTAAAGAGTATGGATTTTTAAATAATTTTTTTTAAGAACATGAGGACTCTCTTACTGTTACTTTGTTGCAGGAAGTGTGGGAGGAGGCAAGTGTCATTTTCCTCATTTTACACACACAGAGGCAGGTGTGCAGGGAGGTGAGCCAGTGTACCCATTGTTATAAGCAATAGAGATTCAAGTTCAGATCAGCACGAGTCCAAACTGTGTGTTTTCTGAACCCTCTTTCAGATTGCTTCATTGTCTAAGGTCACTACCCCTTGAAAGAACACACTGAACAGGAAGTTTATTCTCTATTTGTAATTCTACAAGCAAACCTAAAAGTAAACAGGACTCTTTAGAACGAAGGATACATATTTATAGTTAACAGTACAGGCTCTGTGACTGGGTTTGGGTCTCAGCTCTGCCACTGCCTAGTAGAATTATGTTAATTAAGTTCCTGGCCTGTCTAGAGCTCAGTTTTTTCATCTGCACAGTGCATATGAGAAAAGCACACAGGACTGGGGAGAATTATATAACATAATGCATGTAAAGCTCTCAGAATCCCAGGCACAGAACAAATGTTCAGAAAATGTTAGCTGTTATCATTATCACCACATCTGAAGTAAGAACACATACATAATGCACATACATAATGGCTCAACAATTTCCAGATGAAATAGAATTGTGCCTTAGATCGAGGTACAGTGGTTCATGCCTATAATCCTAGGATTTGGGGAAGCTGAGGTAAGAGGATTGCTCAAGGCTAGGAGTCTAAGACCAGCCTGAGCAGGAATGATACCCTGTCCCTCCAAAATATAGAAAAATTAGCTGGGGGTGGTGGTGTGCACCTGTAGTCCCAGCTATGTGGGAGGCTGAGTCAGGAGAACCTCCTGGCCCCAGTAGTTTGAGGTTGTATGATGACGGTACTGCACTTTAGCCAGGGCCACATTGTGAGACCCTGTCTTAAAAAAGAAAAGAAATAAAGAATACTACAGTGGTAAGCAGGCATAGCAAAATAAATAAATAAAACAGTTTAAACAACAAAAAAAAAGAATTGTGTCTTAGGATGAAGAACTTAGAATTCTGTACCCAACTGCACTGGGTCATCAGTTTAACAAAACAAATAGCAGAGGCTCAGAAAAGCAGTATGACATTTGCAGACAGAGTTTTAAACTCCCGTCCTGGCTCAGCCCCTGAGGCTGTGCTCCCTGAGTGACCTTTGATATATGGACAAGTCATCTAATTCCTAGGAACCTTAATTTTCTCTCCTATAAAGTGGAATATCAACATCCCAGAGTTGATGGGAAGGCCAAATAAGATAGGACATGTAAATATTTCCTATCACCTGAATAGCAGGGTTTTGCCAATGTTTTTGTTACTCTTTATCAAGAATAAACTAAAAAATAAATTTCTCTACTGGAGTGCAGAGGTCTTAAATTAGCTGCCTGAGGTTTGCATTCAGCTTGCAGATATGTTTAGGCCACATAGTGTTGTTGTTGTTGTTGTTGTTCTTTCATTCAGATGCCAGTGTTATGGACTGAATGTTTACATCTCCCCCCGCCCCCCAAATTAATCTGTTGAAAAAGTAGCCCTCAATGTGATGGTATCAGGAGGTGAGGTCTTTGGGAGGTGATTAGGTCATAAGGGTGGACCCCTCAAGAATGTGATTAGTGCCCTAATAAAAGAGGCCCCTAAGAGCTCTCCATTGTTCTTTCCACTGAGTGAGGATACTATAAGTCAGTAGTTTGCAACTCAGAAGAGGACCCTCACCAGAATCAATCATGCTGATGCCCTGATCTTACAGCCTCCAGAACTGTGAGAAATGAAGTTTTATTGTTTTTAAACCACCTCGTCTATCATACTATGTTATAGCAGTCTGAACCAATACGTAGAGCCAGCCCCCATTTAAACACTGGGCGACCTAACCTTCCTGGGCCTGTGTTTCCACCCAGCCACAGTGAGCCAACCTTGTGCAGAGCTGTCCCCTTAGGCACAGCCCTACCCCTGCCTTGGTGTCCTCACACAGAGGTAAGGCACAGCTGTCACTTATTCAATGCTTAGGCTACTGTTTTCTGTGAAAGAAAAAAAGATTTCTCTGTATCCACATCTCTCTCACGGGTAAAAACAAAAGATCAGTAGGTCTCCATCCAAGTGGATTCATTTCTGTCATTTCCTTCCTGGACCTGCAGGCAGTTGTGTGTCACTTCCATCTAAAATGGAGGGGAAGTGGCCTTTTGTCTGAGATGGAGGAAGGTGTGCATGTTAGCTTCTGTTCTAGCGGTCTGTTTGTTAATCGGCTCACATGAAATCTTTACTTCTTCGACAGACACGTATTTATGGAGAGCCCAGGGACTGTGCACCCCAGGAGCAGATATGAAAGATGTGACCTTTGTCCTCCCAATGCTTAAGATTTTTTTTTTTTTTTTTACTTTTCAAAATAGTGAACAATCAGAAGAGGAGAGGCAAGTTTATGCTTTCATTCTCTATATTTTCCTTAGAAGAGGGGCCAACCAAAGTCAGTTTCGCTTAAACCTTTCTAAAAAGCCAGTCACTTGAACAATTCGAATTATAAACTATTCAGGATTTAGATGTACATAAATCAGCAGTTTAGACGTGGATTTAACTCTCTCAGCAAGAAAACCTCTCCCTAGGAAAGAGCTAATGAACAGACTCAGATGATAATTCATGCTTATTTTACATAGTACACGCCTCGGAGAGTAAATCATTTAAGGCAGATAGAAAACAACCAACTGTATTAGCTCAAAGATCCCTGCGGAAGACGGTACTTGCAGACACCCAGAAAGATCCCACACTCTTTCAGAGTCTCACTTCAAATAAGTTAGAGAAGGTTCCATAAAGTGATCAAAGGAGGAAAAAAAAGCTCTGTGGTTTTCATACAGCTTCTACAACATGCTTTGAAGGAATTTGGGGGCAGGTATCTAAAAGTCCATTCTGGTATATGTTCACTGTCTCTAGTGTAAAAGAATAAGACTCAAAATAAATCCCATGAGATCTACTTACTGATCTAAACTTTACCTGTCTTTTTGTCATAGCTGTTGCTGAAACACAAAAACCCATGTGTTACTGATAGAAAACACAAAGCTTTTCTCTTTATCCCCCAGTCTCTCCTCTACTTATTAGGAAAATTACAGAAATGCTGCTGAAGGCGGCTTTGGGTCTCTCATTACAACAGGAAAGCAAATTGTGCTTTTGTGAGGAGGCTGGATTTTTGTTGTTGCATTTTTAGACGAAAGATTTATGCTTATATTTTGGCCCATTTACAATACATCATAATACTTTGCAGACAAAGTTATGCTCTTTTCCCAATGATCTAGTGACCTTAATCTCTAACATTTTGTGGTTTCCTGTTTGGGGAAATGATTGAACAGCAGCCTAAGCTATTCCAGGCTGCACAGCATCCCCAGTTGGACTCTATCTGTCTTCGTTTTGAATGTTCTCCTGTTCCCTAATTCAAAAAAAAAAAAAAAAAAATTTTTTTAACGAAACTTTCCCTACAGATGCTAAATCAATGAAACTCCTATAAAGCAGCCCTCCACACTTCCTCTCCTGGCTGCTTTACTTATCATTCTTCTATTACAGACTCCAACCTAGCCGGGAGTTCTTTCTGCCTGAAACAATTAGCATGACCCACAACTGCCTTTCCCCTAAACAGAAGGGAATTTCACTAACATCCAGCTCAACAAAAGATAATCCCCGCGGGTTTCCCAAAAGCTCAGCTGCAAAAGAAAACTTTAATTCAGCTGAGGAGCATAAGGTTTAAAAAATGTCTCTGACTCCAGGCAGAGTTGTTATCCTACTTTGGACAATGCTTTGGCCCCCGGTTTCCAATTGCCCGTGCTTTTGGCCCTGTTTCTTCCTGGTGATTCTGCAGAGACTTAGAGACTTAATACATTGGAAGTCTTGAGTCCCCAGGGCCTGCTTGAAGAAGACTGGTAGAAAAATAATGCAACTGTTGAATGAAATAGCAGTCGACAACAAAGTTGTTCTTAAAAGGGGGGCATATTTTGGTTCCAAGTTTGAAAAACAGGGACGTCAAGGAAAGGGAAAGTGAACTCCAGATAAACACCCCACCCCACCCCACGCCCGTGCCTGCCATTCTCCACTAGCTGGTCTTGCCAAGCTGAAGAAAGAAAAATCAGAATGGAACAAGAACTCTTGAGTGTCTAGCAATTATACAAATAATGTCTTTTGACCAAAAAAATTATTCCTGCTTTCTGGCAACTTAACTCTAAATAATTCAGCTACTTTTTGAGGGGAACAAGAAGCAAAGCCAACTTGAGAACAACCCAGAAAGCCATCACTCTAACCCAGAACGATATGAAGAAAAGTGAAGCTACCCAGAACAGGACACTTAAAAGGACTTTTAATAATGACCCAGAATAACATTTTTCTCTAATTTGAATATAAAAGTGCTGAGGGGACACCCTGGGGGGACTTGACTTTGCTTCTTTTTTCAGGGTTGGCCACCACCTCTCAAGAATCTCCTCTGACCATCATCAATAATGACATTTTAATGTACTGAAAGTGCCTGCCTGCTCTCCTGGGGCAATTTCTCCAGAAAAGGAACGTTGTCTCTGGTTGTTAGAAGGTCAACTTCAAGGTCACACCCAAGGGTCATCTCCAAAGACTGCAATGTGCTTGCCCATGTTATTGCCCTTCTAAGACCAGGGTCAAGGAGCCAATTTCTTTCTCTTTCCACATTATTAAATGCCTTTAACAAACATACATTTGCACACAACCAATCAACAAGAAAACAGCCCTGCAGAGCAAAGCAAAAGTACTTTAATTTATAGACAGTTAGATTTATAGGATCAACTTACACTGTTCAATACAGTGGCTCGTAAGCACTTGAAATGTGGCTCATCCAAATGGAGATGTCCTGTAAGTCTAAGACTCACATAGAATTTGGAAACAAAGAAAATAATGCAATACATCTCAGTAATTTTAGTGTTGATTCCAAGTTGACAGGATAACATATTTTATAGAGTTAAAGACAAGATATTATTAAAATTAATTTTACCTGTTTCTTTTATACTTTTAAGATGCCATCCAGAAAATTTAAAATTACATATGTGGCTTGTATTATATTTTTATAGGATAACACTAATATACCTTAGGTTTGCTATATCCTGAAAAACAAAACAAAACAAAACAAAACTGGTCACTTTGTCCATAGCTTCCAAATGACCAAAGTAACTCCCAAGGGCAGCTACTTAGAGGAGCCGTCTGCAATACATAAAGCTGCATTAAGGAGATTGGAAAACATGTCCACGGGGAGGAGAAGCAGATGCTTCTACAACATCTACCATTATAGGGGAGTAAGCAGGAGCTGAAAAAACCCATCAGGTGTCATTATCACCACCACTTAAGTTCAAAAAATGATACCACTGCTAGAAATTGAATGAACACCAGTATTGTAATGGAGGAGGAAGGGAACAGAAAAGCCGTGGCCCTTGCCATTAATGTAGTTTTCAGAATAGAAATGACCCTCCCCAGGTAAAGTTATGCCAAGTGCCAGCAGGCAGCAGAGTGACCTTGTCAGAGGGGAAATGCTAAACAACCTACAAAAGACATTAATCTAGAGACACTCAGAAGGAATAGGGACAAGGAGGGCAAGCGGGTCCCAGAGTATTCGGTGAGCAGAGCATTCAGCATGGCGTGGTCCACCTCCGATTCTACCTGGTTCAACAGCATCCCCTTCTTCCAGAACGAACTTGTCTTCCACCTTGAGAAAATTCTAGTTCTCTCTGAATGAAGATCACTTTGCCTTTCTTTTAGAATAAGACAGTAAGTAGAGGGACCGTAAGTAGCCGTCATGTGAAGAGCCAAGCAAGCCATTGGCAAGAGTCTAATTCCCACCTGTTGTTATCGATCCACACCCCCACCTTGTAGGCAGCAAAGTTATCAAAAGGTTGTTGGAAGCTCGATCTCATCCAAGAAGGCAAGTGTCTGGTTGCACAGCTTACTTTTTTCTACCAAATTAAAAAAAAAAAGTCTAACTGATACTCTGTGCTCTTTATGTTCTTATCTACACAGGAAAACCTGGTATCACTCAGGTGCAAGACTCTCTGCCTCATGCTCTCAATGACTCTATTCAGCAAAGCCACCTCATTAGCTTGCAATTAGGTTTTTTTTAGTGTTTTTTCCTTCCAAAAACACAACTCTCCCCTGTTTGGAGAATAAAGCATCCTTTTCGCTTGTCTTTGGAGAGAATGTCAAACAGTCTCAAAAGGGTGGTGTGAATCACTGTAACAAATATGGGAACTGTCAGGAGGCTGAAGAAATAACCTGAATGTTCAGAGTGAAAACAGCACAGGGAGGAAGGAGGAGGCTGGTGGAAGGTTCCCGGCTTTATTCAGATGTGTGTGGCATGGAATCCTGTGTTGTTGTATCAATTATCATGCAGTGACAAGACTGAAGAGGAAAAAGAAGAAGCACAACACAAAGAATTGAAGAAGAAGAAGGGGAGGAGGAGAAGGAAGAAGGAAGAGAAAGAAGAAGGAAGGAAGGAAGGGAGGGAGGGAGGGAGGGGGAAAACAAGAAGAAAAAGACTGTCTCGTGTCAGAGAGTGGTTGGACAACTTCTACAAACCCAGTGTAGAGACGCTCCCAGGAAAAGCCCTGCAGGGTGCACCTGGGGCTTTCTTAGGCAGTGGGAAGGATGGGGATGCTGCTTTTTCCTTTCAAGTCACAGACCAGGGCTGACTGCCACCAAATTAAGCCATCCATTCTCACATAGGAAAAGAGAAAACTGCACAGGAAAGAGTATTAGGTCTGGAGTTGGACCCTATGGCCAATAGACTCAAATGATGATGATTGGACAAACAAAACAAAGACAACACACTGGCTTTGCATTCTGGCTCTATCCCACCTGAGGCGTGACCCTTCAACACACAACCCAAATCAGATCCCCGGGGGCAATCTATACATTCAACATTACTACAACTTATTTTCTTTTTTCAAATGAAAAATTAAAGTTTTACTATATCCTCCCATACCCTACCAGATGGCGGTGGGCACACACTGCTTTGGAGACTAATTCCCAGTGGTCCAGTCTCTTAAGACATTCATGTCATCTTTTTTGCATTTCCTCTTGTTATAATAATGACACAGGAATAGCTACTACATTGTGGTGACATTTATTGCACAACAGATACTACTAATTGTATCCAGAAAGGAATTTTCCCATTCTCTTTCCCCATCTCTCTTTTCAAAGTAAAGTCAGCTGGTACAATTGCCTGTGTTTCATAGCAGTCTGGTATCACAACAACTGGATTTAAAGATGCATTTCTTAACTTGTTGGTTTCAGATCTCTGGAATCTGCATAGGACATGGCATTGTCGCTTACCATCTCTCTCCTCAAACCACCCTCACTCTGCTATCTCGGGGTGACTCCAGATTACATCCTACTTGTCCTGTAGCCATAAATCACAAATGTACCTTTTGATGTTTTCCGCATGAGGTCCTTTTAGACAACAAAATGATGATGGTGCTCACCAAGCAAATCGACTTAAAGCAAACCCCCTCAAGGGGCAGAATATATTCTGAAATGGCAGAACAAGACAAGCAAAGAGGAACTAAAGACACAGGCTGGTTCTCATGTGATCGTTTCATCCGACACAGCTTAAAGAATGAATGAGAGAAGATGTTGAAAGCCTGAAAACTTCGGGTGAAGTCAAGATCCATGTCACAATTTGTGGGTATTTCCTTTTTATCTATTTTTCTTGATCCATTGCAATGCTTACCAACAAAGCCAGAAAAGCCCAGAACTATGCCTCATAAAAAAAAAATGAATGCTATTCTTGCATTTGGATTATAATTGAAATAGGTTAAATGAATTTGCAAGGGACTCTGCTGTATTTTTCCACCATGATTTTATGGAAGTGTAGAGTATAACTAAAAGTTGAATAATTAGCCTCATTTGAATGTTAAATTTTTCTTGATATGCTAGACACTTATCTAGTCTAGGTTCCTGGCCACTCTTACCATCAACATCTTGCCATCAGAAGATGTTATTATCGAAAATGCCACAAGCAATTAGGATGACGGCTAAAAATGAGTTAAGATTTACTAGAAATATTTACCTTTCAAACTTCTAAGGCACATCCATTATTCAGGAGCTATCCATTCCCAAATGAAGAGCTTGCGATAGGCTAGTAATAGTAAATAAAACGCTAATGACCTGGGTGCTAAGGTTTCAGTCTGGTAGTGAAGCTGACAAACATTAAGATCCTGAATTCTGAAGATGCAATTAGGCAAAATTTAATGAGCTGTAGAATGATAAGTGACAGGGAAATGTAACTTTATATTTACAATTTCCTGACTAGCTGAACTTTAAAACTCAGCATATTAAGCCCTACCCGAAGGCAACCTACCCTTTAAAAGTACAGGCATGGGGAGGTAAGAACAGCATTTGGAGTCGGTATCACCTAAACCTGTAATGGCCTTCCACACAGCTTAGCAACAGCAGCAACCTCAAATCCAAGGCCAAGATGTTGCTTTCGATTCAAATAACTTCTTTGTATAGAGCTATAATTCCTGTTTATTAAAAAAAAAAAGATTTCATACAGGAAATACAGTACACCACACACACACAGTCTTTAAAAATACAGCTTATCTACTTTTTAGGAAGACAAGAACTACAACCAGAGAGAAAGAGAGGCTAAAAGTATTTGCAGAATCTTCAGAAAAACCAACAAACAAACACAAAACAAAACAAAGCAGGAGAAGACTGTAACCCCCCTATATCACAAAGATCTAAGGCAGTGGTTCCCAACTTGTGGGTCGCGACCCACAGGAACTGTATTAAAGGGTCGTGGCATTAAGAAGGTTGAGAACCACTGCTGTAAGGGATCAGGGGACCTCTACAAAGAGCAGCAGTTTCAAAGCCAGAAGCTCTAAAGGAGTGTGAACTGTGTTTCCTAGATTCTAGAGACCCCCTATCCACCGGCCACCACATTTTATTGTTTTTAAAATCAGGCTATGTCTTATAATCAATACATAAAAATATATTTGTCGTTTTTAAAACATTCTACTACAAAGAGTAAGGAATTTAATATACATCACATAATCAAGGGTAATTAAGGTGAATTATTTGCACTTATTATAATTGAATATAAGTTTATTGTAAAGACAGCTTGTGGTACAAATGATCAGGCCATCTACCTTCTCTCTGGCACTTCATCCTTTCTTTCCCTCCTCTTCCTTCCTTCCAAATTTATTGCACATTACTATGTGCTCGTGGCCATGCCAGGCAACTAAATCAGAAGCTTTGGCAGTGTGGGCCACAGTTAGGTATTGTTAAGAGCTTTCTAGGTGCTTCTAGTGTGATAGGCACCCTGAGAACCACAGCAGTAGTGGGAGTACAGTTTCAGAATGGCTAGAAAAGGGAAGATTGAAGGAGATAAGATGTATCAAGCAACATCTACTCCCTGCCAAGGCCCTTTTATCACCTTCTTTGTTTCCATAGTAATTATTTTTTCATTGCTTAAAGATTACTGAGTGTGTACCCTGTACCAGGCACGGGACCCTCATGACGTTTATTGACTACAAGGGGGTTTTATAGACAAGGGAGCAAAAGGGAAATTTTAAGTTCCAAGAAACTTGACTTCTGATACTAAATGCATTTCAATGATACAATCAGGAGAGATGTAACACACAGTTTGCAAGGTAAGTCAGCTGCTCACTAATAGGCAGGTAGAGCCAAGTAGAAAAGATTAGTTAACTACCTGCTCTGTTAGATTATATACCTTTTCTATCAGTGATGAAAACTGGTGGGATTAGCTGTGAGAGAAGGTCAGTATCTCTGCCTCCACCATATAGCCTCATGCTTCTTTGTAACGTACTGAGAAAACTTAAAGGCATCACTGTGCTAACAGACCAAATGCTCACAACCTGGCTACCCTCTAATCACAGTTTGCCTCCTGTAAATTTTATTTTGTTTTGAGATGGGGTCATGTTCTCTCACCTACACTGGAGTGCTATGGCCTCATCACAGCTTTCTGCAACCTCAAACTCCTGGGCTCAAGCAATTGTCTTACCTCCTGAGTAATTGAGACTATAAGTGTCTGCCACAACACCCAGCTGATTTTTCTATTTTTGGCTTTCTCTGTCTTGTTCAGGCTGGTCTCTAACTCCTGAGCTTGAAGGATCCTCCAGAGTTGGCCTCTCAGTGTGCTACGACTATAGGTGAGAGCCACTGCACTTGGCCTTGCTGAGGTTTTGATTAGGATTGTACCTTGACAATATTGAGTCCTCTATCCATGAACATGAAATATCTTGTCAATTATTTAGTTCTTCTTTGATGCCTTGCATTACAGTTTTGTAATTTTTCTTCATATATTTATTTGTACATACTGTGTTAAATTTATACCCAATTATTTTATTTGGGGGGGCTGATATAAATAATAGTGTGTTTTAATTTCAAATTGTACTTGTTTACTGCTGGTATATAGGAAAGTGACTGACTTTTGTATATTAGCCTTCTTTTTGGCAACCTATGATTATTAGTTCTTTATTAGTCCCAGAACTTTTTTTTTCTTTTTTGTCAATTATTTTGGATTTTCTACATAGAAAATCACATTATCTTTTCATATTAATTATACAATGCTCTTCCTTTGCATAGCTATGAGTTTCTGACCTGCATTATTTTTCTTTTCTCTGAAAAACTTATTTTAACATGTCTTGCAAGGCAGGACTCCTGGCAACAAATTCCCTCAATTTTTGTTTATCTGAGAAAGTCCTTATTTATCCTTCACTTTTGAAAGTTATTTTCACGGGGTATGGAATTCTAGGTTGGTGAGTTTTTTCTTCTCAACATTATAAATATTTCACTTCACTCTCTTCTTGCTTTCGTTGGTTTCTGAGGACAAGTCAGATGTAATTCTTATTCTTGCCTCTTCATAACCCAAGTTTTCCCTAGACTCCCAATCCTCTTTCAATATTTTTTTGTCTTTAATTTCTTGAAGTTTGCATGTGACATACCTGGGTTTGTTATTGTATGATTTTGTTTTTGTTTTTGGCATTTATCCTGCTTGTGTTCTCTGAGGATCTGTGGTTTGGTGTCTGATGCTAATACGGGTAAGTTGTCAGTCATTATTGCTGTTCCTTTCTCATTCCTCTGCTCCCGGTATGCCCTTACCCTTACATCACATTATTTGTAGTTGTCCCATAGTTCTTGGATATTTTATTCTGTTCATTTCAGTCTTTATTTTCTTTGCTTTCTTCCTCTTATCATGTCCTCAAGCTAAGAGATTCCTTCCTCAGATCTGTCTCCTTTACTAAAGACCCCACCAAACGCATTCTTCTGTTTTTTATTTCTAACATTTCCTTTTGATTGTTGGAATTTTCACATCTCTGTTTATACTATCCGTATATTCTTCCATGTTGTCTATTTTTTTCCATGAAAGCACTTAGCATATGAATCATAGTATTTTTAATTTCTTGGATCTGGGGTGGCATTACCTTGACATCTAAGCCAGACAAAGACACCACAAGCGAAGAAAACTACAGGACCACATCTCTGATGAACACGGATGCCAACATTGTCAATAAAGTATTAGCAAACAGAATTCAACAACACACCAAAAGATTATCTATCATGATCAAGTGGGATTTACTACTGCTACTGCTGCATCAGGCTGGTTTAACATATGCAAATTAGTCAATGTGACATATGACATTAACAGATTAAAAGACAAAAACGATGCCATCATTTCAATTGATACAGAAAAGTATTTGACAAAGTTCAGCATTCTTTCTTGATAAAAATTCTCAACACTTAAAGAAGGAACACAATAAATGCCATTCATGAAAAACTTACAGCTAACATCATAATCAATTGGGAGAAATGGAAGCTTTTCTTTGAAGATCTGGTAAAAGGCAAGGATGTCCAATCTCAGCATTTCTATTCAACATTGTACCAGAATTACATACTATCAATATCAATCAGATAAGAAACAGAAATTAAAGGTTATTCAAATTGAAAAGGAAGCAAGAAAATTATCTCTATGTATAGATTACATGATCCCATACATATATAAAACCCCCCAAAGACTACACCAAAAAACTGCTAAAACTAATAAATAATTCAGTAAAGTTGCAGGATACAAAATCAACATGCAAAAATCTGCAGCATTTTTATACATAAATAACAAACTCACCAAAAAAGAAATCAATTTCTAAAATCTCTTTAACAGCATCCAAAAGATAAAATACTTAGGAATGAATTTATATAAGGAGGCAAAAGACCTGTACACTTAAAACTATAAAACATTGATACTCAGAATGTATAAAGAATTCATAAAACTCACAATAGAAAACATACAACCCATTTAAAAAATGGACAAAGGACATGAATAGATGATTCCCCGAAGATGACATTAAAATGGCCAAGAGACATATGAAAAGATTCTCAATATCATGAATCATTATGAATTCAAAACTCCTATATTTCACATCAGACCCATTAAGATAGCTGCTGTCAAAAAGACAAAAGATAACAAGTATTGGTGAGGGTGTGGAGAAGAGAACCCTAGTACCCTGTTGGTAGGAATATGAATTGGTGTAGCCACTGTGGAAAACAATAGAATAAAATAAAACTATTATACAATACAGCAATTCTACTTCTGTGTACATACCCAAAGAAAATGAAATCACTACCTAGAAAAAATATCTTCAGTCCCATATTCATTGCAACATTATTCACAATAACTAACAGGTGGAAACAACCTATGTGTCCATTGATGGATGAATAAGACACTGTGGTTTATATACAGGCTCACCTCATTTTATTGCACTTTATTGTGCATCTCAATAGATATCTCATAAATATTTTGATTGTGCATATGGTCTTAGGTGTATGCTGCATTTAACCCACAAAGAAGTGTGTTCAATGCAAATAAACAACCACATTGAAGAGTAATCAATGAAGGGGCTAGGCCTTGCCAGATTTTGTTATAGTAAGTAATGTTATTTTTAAGGATTTGGAATTGTGTTCAATTTTTTAAAGAGATTGATATTTCTAAACACACAGAAACACCATGTTTAATTGCATTTCACAGATAGCGTCTGTTTTACAAATCGAAGGATTTTGTCAATATTGCATCAAGCAAGTATTTAGGTATCATTTACTCTATAATAGATGCTCACTTCATGTCTATCACATTTTGGTAATTCTTATAATATTTCAAACTTTTTTGTTATTATTATAATTATTATGGTGATCAGTGTTTAGTGATTTTTGATGTTTTTATGGTAATTGTTTGGGAGCACCATGAATTGTGCTCCCAAAGACACAATTGTGCCCATAAGACAATAAACTTAATGTTATGTATCTTCTGACTGCCCCACCAACCACTTGTTCTCCCATCTCTCTCTCTCTCTCTGGGCCTCCCTCATCCCTGAGACACAACGATATTGAAATTATCTAATTAATAACCCTGCAATGGCCTCAAAGTGTTCAACATTCAAGTGAAAGGAAAAGTCATACACTTCTTACTTTAAATCAGAAGTTAAAAATGATTAAGCTTGGTCAAGAAAGCATGGCAAAAGCCAAGACATGCTGAAAACTAGGCCTCTTGCTCTATTACTGAAGTTATAAACACAAAGAAAAAGTTCTTGAAAGAAATTAAAAGTGCTGCTTCAGTGAACACGTGAATAATAAGCAAGCTCAACGTCTTTATTGTTGATATGGAGAAAGTCTGAGTGTTCTGGACAGAAGACAAAATCAGCTGCAACATTCCCTTAAGCCAAAGCCCAATCCAATGCAAGGCTCTAACTCTCTTTGATTCTATGAGCCTAAGAGGTAAAGAAGCTACAGAAGGAAATTTTGAAGCTAGCAGAAGTTGGTTCCTAAAGCTTAAGGCAAGAAACTGATTCCAAGCCATAGAAAGTTATCCAGAAGATGTAGCTAAGATCATCGATGAAGGTGGCTACTAAACAACAGACGTTCAGTGTAGGTGAAACAGCCTTATATTGGAAGAAGGTGCCATTTAGGACTGTCATAACTGGAGAAAAGGAGTGAATGCCTGGCTCAGAGCTGCAAGTGACAGGCTGAATTCTTTATAGGGGCTAATGCAGCTGGTGACTTTAAGTTGAAGTCAGTGCTTATTTGCCATTCTGAAAATCCCAGCGTCCTGAAGAGTTGTGCTAAATCTGCTCTGCCTGTGCTCTATAAATGGAACTGCAAAACCTCGATGACAGCACATCTGTTGACAGCATGGTTTACTAAATACAGGGTGTCC
>CAUYQV010101681.1:0-10217 GCA_963574575.1 Galagoides demidoff
GAACTAGAATATAAATGTTTTGATACAACAACTAAGCAAATGACATGAAATCTATGTTAACCAGCTTGATGAAAGTATTTCAAATTGTATATGAAAACAGTACACTGTACCCCATGTTTGCATTAATGTATACAGCTATCATTTAATTAAAAAAAAGACTTTTGATTTTGGATTCCTAGTTTAAATCTTTTATATATGGTCTGAATTTCAAGTTGCTTCAAATATTCCTTTAAAAGAAAGAGGTTAAAAATATGAATTCAAGTGGTGTAAGAATTCTGTCTGACAGACAAGGCAGGTATTATTAGTTTAATTTTACAACTCATTCACCCACTCACTGATATGTTCAAATATTTATTAAGTACTTTTTATGGGCCAGGCATGGTGCAAGGTGCTGGGATATGACAATGATTCCAACAAAGTCCCTCAAGGAGCTCACAGTCTAATGGTAAACTATAGAGCAAACTGAGGCACAGAGTGGCAAATGACTTACCCAATGAGGTAGAAATAGCTAGGTACATGGAAATGTGGGACTACAGCTGGCTGGAGAGAGGGCAGGGCACAATGTGTGGTACATAAAACCCCTATGATTGGAGAGCAAGGCGGCATATAGAACATATTATGAAAATCTGCTCACAGAATCCTTAAAATAGTTCTCAGTTTTCACCATGATTACATTCATATATCATAATGAATCAACTGTTACCTGATGGCTTCTCTATACTTGTTTCCAAAGCCTTGGGGCATGCCAGCAATCTGTTGGGACATACAATGCTATAGACAGCTTGAAGACAACATGTATCCAATTCCAAGTTCAGCACTGGGCACTTTACTAAAATACTTTAATTAAATCTATGAATGTAAATGTACAGCACATTTATGAAATTTGTAAAAACTCTCTTCTAACTCTCATCCAGAAGATTCTTATAAGTTATAGATACCAAGGAAATTAGAGCATTTGTCTATCACTTTCCATATACATTATTTTGGCTATACAAGGGTAAAAAGTATCCCTTAGACATATTTTATAAGTAATCTAAACATTATACAGATATATACATAGACATCACATTTCGACTTGTATGTATACCCATCCAGTGCACAACAGTCAGCTGCAAACATTAACCAGTGTAAGGCAATTTCTTTTGTGATACAATAGCAACCTAGCAGGCAAGGGTCAAGCCCGGGAAGAACTGTCCATTTTAGTCCTGACCATCTGTTTTCATGATACTCTTTGTGATGAAGTAATTTCAGGTGTCAAGATGTCTATTTTGCTGACAGAAAGCAGTGAATAATTATAAACACAGTTGTTTTCAAATTTGGAAACCATAATTATCTAAATAGTGAACTACTCCATATACTACCATCCATAATGCTGCTAGCAGAGAAGGAGACTGCAGGGATGAGTTATTGCTCTGAGAGTCAGACTGATGCATAATCCACTCATGCAGGATGTTCTCCACAAAAATCAATACATGAATTCTGAAATGCTATTAGTTGCTCACTTGAAGCAATTCTTCAGTTTGTTGAGGATTTTCTTCTTCCTCAGAGTGTTCCGGATGTCTGTCCTCAGATGAAGAGGTGACACCTTCAGACTTTTTGTGAGCTGAGTGGCCTTGCTGCACTTCACACAAGTAGACATCGATAGGCCCATTGGTGCTCCTTATATGTACAGTGATAGAATCTTCTCTGGGAGCTGGAACATCCGATCTGGTTTCTGCTGGAGCTTTAACTGCAATAATGATCTGTTCATGGAAGGCTTGAATGCTATGACTATCTTGATACGTTACATAAGCTAGCCTTTCATTTTCTTTATCATCTGTTAATTCAAGCAACAGCTGAGCACAATCCTTAATTAACTCATTCAAAGCGTCTTCCATTGCTAATAAGTCAGAAAGTCCCTCCTGTAGCTTCTTTTGCTGGGGTACTGCTCCAAAATTGCTAAAATCAGATCCTACCCACCAAATATGGTTCTTAGATTTTTTTTTTTCAATGAGGTCGATTCCATCATACACTCTTGGTTTCCGTACTCCCAGTTTTGTAGCGACCTTGTTTAAGTCAAGAATACACCCAGGAGCAGATTTGACAAGATCCATAACTTTTCTAGTTAAATAAACCAGTGATAATGAGGTCTCTTCACTTTTAGAGCTTTTCTCATGGACACATATTGTACATTATCTTCTAAATTAATTCTTATTTTTGATGGCAGCAGGCTCTCCACGTTGATGGGACCGGGGGTGCACGGTCTCCTCAGCGGAGTCCAGGAGCAGGCTGGGCAATGTCCTCGCTGGCCGCTGCTGACTCATGCTGCCCAAGTGGGCAGCTTGTGCCCCTTGTACTCCTCGAGCTCTCCCACCTTCTCCATCCCGGCTTGAGGCCACCCCCCAAACCCGGGTTTTCGGGGTTCTGGCATGAAGTGGGTCACAGCCTGCTTGGAGGCAATGCCCTCCGCCAGCACAAGCGACTGTGGTCCCACAAGCCCTAATGCTCCCAACACCGACGCGCAGGGAGCAGGGGGACCAGCTGCTCTCATGGCTCCCAGACCACCACCTTCCGCCCTAAAATTATTTTTATAAGATTTGAGATATGTTATAAAAATTATAGGAAAAACATTATAGGAAAAATATTAGTTTCTTTATTTTGAGAATGTATCTCAATATTGATTTTAATTTATAAAATAACTATTAAAATTAGGTGATATTTTAATATTTATGCATTATACAGAAATATTTTTGCATATTATGCAAAATAAATTACTGTGTTCTATAAGAAATTATTTTTCTTCCATGAGTTGTCTCTTCAACCTCATAGTTTTCTCTTCCCATTTAGTTTTGCTTAATCTATAGGAAATGATTGATTAAAGATTAAAATGCAAATAAAAATACGATGTTGAATAAAGATCCAACTGTATGTAAAATCCAAACTTGCATACTATATGTGTGTATGTGGGTATGCATATGTGTACTTGAGAAATTCAACTAAGGCAGCTATTCTAAACTGTCATCTGGTAGTATTTAAAAAATTTAGTACCAGCGAAATCCCTGTGCACATTCTCATTAAAATGTAAAAGAATGTACATTGCAACATCAACATTGTTTGCAGTGGCAAAGATGTGGAAGCCATCTAGGCCCTTATCTTCAGTTGAATGGGTAAGTAGATAGTGATATATACCTATAGTAAGTACAGTGCATTCATCAGATTTATAAAATGATATCAATTAGGTAACTAAAACAGGTATATAAACACATAGGCCTGTAAAGTAATTTTATGCCTCAATAATGTAAATTTTAGTGATATTACATAAAGTTATATAAGGAAACATCAAAAAGTCTGGGATACTTGTGTTTTGCTTTAAGTATAAATGTTTGTCTAGAGGAAATAGAGGTTACCATTGCTAAATAACATTCTTGCTTATTTCACATTCCCTTATAAATACCACATGCTGTGGGAGAGATTTGGTGTGAACTCTTCCCTCTATTATTAGTAAGAAAGTTCCAGTTTACATTTGCTCTCTCCTGAAACTTGTGCTAATTTGAAATAGATCTTTCTGGTAAGCAAAAATTCTGTTGTTGCAAAGTGGCTTATCAAGAAGAAAATAAAGGGGAAAAAAAATCCTGTGATCACCTTTTCATAGTTAGATAAAAAATACATCTTTCATTTCCATCTCTTTATTGTGAAAGTAAAAAAGGAAAATCAGGAGCGATGATGGGAGACAAAGAGCTTTATAAACCCAACAGATGAAAAGTGTCCGCTAAAGGACAAAGAAGCAGAGAAAATGAAAGAGAATGTTTCAAAAATTATTAGGAAACATCACAGCTCCTAATTTCTTATTTTGAAGTAAAGAAAATGAAGGCACACTAAGGGAAGAGATTATCTACCATAAGAAGCCTTTAACTCTTTCTCAGGAAAAAAAAATGTTAATGGTAATCTGATTGCTTGTTACATATTCTAAGCTTAGAATGAAACATAACGGGGAGGAATCAGAGGGCAAACTTTGCTGTTCTTAAAAAAAATTTTTGTTCTTAAATTCAGAGGGATTTCAAGGCATATGAGATTGTAAAACATGCTTATAAGAACTCAAAAAATAATAGCTTAATTTACTTAGTCAAATGATAATATTTGGCCAGTTATTATGGTTCTTTGAAGCCTCATATTAAGATGACCAAGGACATGAGTTGAGTCCCCCACAAACCTAATAACTATGTTCTATGGGTAAAGGATTTCCTGATCATCCTTCATGGTATGTCTCTGATTCATGCCACTCATGTCAGAAGCCTTAACAAGGAAATCTGAATGAATCATTGCTATGGGAAATGAAAGACAAAGAATTCGGTAAAACTCTCATGGCATTATAAAGGCAATGATTAGCTAATTCAGGACCTTACTTCTGTCAAAATCTCTGTTTCTTTCTTTTTTTTAATTTTGTTTCAATGTGCAGGGGTCTTTTTTATTGTTTCTGGTTATTTTACAGGCAAATTTGCCATAATCAGGCTTTTCAATGTCCCTAGATGTTCTAGAAGGAAGTAGAATCTGCATTGAGAAAGACAGATAATTCACATTATCTCATATAATATTCCTTATGCCAATCCCATTGAGAGAATTTCCAAACACACTAGGAAAAATGATACTTTTGCCTGAAATCTCAAAAGAGGCAAAATAATTTTGATTCTTCTTGGCTGCATTATTGAAATCACTAACTCAGTTCTTTAGTTATGTGATTAAAATTACCTTTTTTCTATTACAATTGAACTAAAATAACCAAATTTTGAAAGACACAACATTTCTTTTTATAAGTAATAAAATAATCTAGTCAATTGTCTTAGGGTAGAGAATGCCTTTGACATAAATTTATATTTCAAAGTGCAGTGGCCTTTAAAATATTCAATGGTAATATAAAGCAAAATGTGGTATGAGTATCACCTTACATATTATGCATCATGTGTAATCATACATTATGTAATCATATGATTTTATAAACAAACTATTTAAATTATTTTCTAAGATCAAAAGCCACCTACTTTTTAAAAAAAATATTTTGTAGCAAAATGATGATATACAACTTATAATATCATATCAGTAAGCAGTAATGTATAATGTTATGGAGGGTATCGGTAATCAGAGGTCCAGCTAAATTAATCTGAAAATACTTTTCAACATGTTTCTAAGATGTATTTATAAACTAAAAGCTTTCAAAATATCAAAATAAATAAGGTTTTTGTTGTTGTTGTTGTTCTGGGAATTAAGCATCTTATATAATGAAAGGTTTGCTCAAAGCCATTCCCAATGCAGCCCTGTCAGGTTCTTATTGTGTTTTTTTTTTGTATTTATCAAGAAGATTCAAGTCTTGTCATGGTCTGTTGAGCTGACTGACTTTAAATCTTAAAGCCCTCTGCAAAGGAAAGAGAATGAATTCAGGACCGTACCTCCCTTGAAATCCAGCCCTCATGTCTAATAGCTTTAAAATTAGCAATGAGCCTAGGGGAGTCATTTAGTGCCGCTCTGAATGCTAAAGTATGAAAAGTCTTTTGATTTGAATTTTAGGAACCTTAAAAATTTTGCTTTATCTTACTATGAATCTAAGACTTTAACTTCATTTTTAATTTGATAAATATATAGGGCATAATACTATTTCTTGTCAGCAACTCCCTACAGATGTTATACCAGAAGAAGTAAATTTTTTCTGCCTTAAACCAAAATCCTGAGTAGACCACTTCTTCATACATCATAGGATATTTTAAAAGAGGTATATACACTGGTGCATGTGAAGTTAATCTAAAACTGTAAACACTCAACCATGATCAGCCACTTCTCGGATGCTTTTGTTAGGTCTGGCAGAGGGTAAACAGGTTGCGAGAAAGTGGCAAAGGGCTGAGAGTAGAAAAGGAACTAGAGGAACTAGGAACTTAAATTGCTCCTAGCAACAGTAAGTTCTTGGTGACCTGTGACTGATGGGGGCTCATTACCATCTAATGAACGCCTTGTGGATGAAGCTTTTGTGAAGCCTTTTGGGGAAGAGTCATGCAAAGAACGAGAAACGGTTATTAACCAACCTGTTACATAATCTGTTGTATAACCCCCAACTTGTCAATCATCCCCAAAGCAGGAAATGACGACCAATCCTGCCGGGAGAAAGGTGGGACAAACTAGAGAGAGCTTAAAAGCAGCTTGTGCTTAACTGTCAGGATCTTTCTCCACTCCTGGACACTGACTCATTCTTCTCTCTGGAATGTGTTCCATTTATTTCATATAACTTCTGTATTTTCCCTGTAATAAATTGTTTGTGTGGGATTGCTCTGCTCCTGTGATCACTCCGTCATGGGTTCAACTGGGCCCCAGTGTTCATTCTGGACACTGGGAACTGGGGGACCAGGGAGCATCCACGCAGACCCAACATTCTGACTGATAACCCGGCACCCTAGACTATTTCTAACGTGTTTCTGTGTATGAAGTGAACATGAATATTTTGTTTAAAATGGAAGGGATGCCTTGTGACTGTTAGGTTTATGGCACTGAGTTTAACGTGCTACGTATATTTATGACATTTAAAATTCATAAGAAAGTGAAGAGGATACAATTTTCTTCATTTTATTAGTGAAGACATTAAAACTAAAAAAAAAGTGAGGTAATCTAAGGACACAAAACTAGTCTGAGACTGATCTCATTTCTGTAAATAGAGACTAGCTATATATTCACTTCTGAATTATTGAAATAGTAAAATGAGATACTGTACATAAATTACCTGGCACGTAAGAATAGCTGTGTGTAACTATTGTTACTGTGGCCACAATAGACAGAAAGAGATAATTGGAATCCTAATCTCTCTGACTTTGAATGCCCTTTTACCTTTATGTAATATTTTTAAAGAAAAATTGGCTTGGCGCCTGTGGCTCAATCGGCTAAGGCGCCAGCCACATACACCTAAGGTGGCGGGTTCGAATCCCCAGGCCGGACTGCCAAACAACAATGATGGCTGCAACCAAAAAATGGCCGGGCCGTTGTGGTAAGCGCCTGTGGTCCCAGCTACTTTGGAGGCGGAGGCAGGAGACTCACTTGAGCCCAGGAGTTGGAGGTTGCTATGAGCTGTGATGCCATGGCACTCTACCCGGGGGGATAGCTTGAGGCTCTGTCTCAAAAAAAAATTAAAAAAATAAAAAGTTTGTTAATCTGAGTTTGTTTTCCCATGACTTACATGGAAATTGTGTGTGGAAGTTCAGTTTATATTTTTATAAGGAGCAAGAACAATGCTTTAATATAAATATACTTTTAAATAGAGCTGTAGTTTATAGTTTTGTCTTTAAAAAAAAACTTTTAAAAAGTTTTATAATTACCTATTTCTGCAGTTAAATATGCTTTGCCTGAATTTCAAAAAACTAAAGATTGACTTGTAAACTACTGAGTATAGCTTAATGAATTCTTACTGAACTACAAACTTTGCAAGTCAAAATGTGCTCTCATTCTTTTTTATTTAATATCAACCATAATTAAATGTTCAAATCATGAATATTAAAAACATCTTTAAAAAGAAATGACTTTTCTAAAATAGAATACCACTTGAATCATACTGATGACCCAAAATAGTCTACCTTTTTTTAAGTGGAGGTTGATTGATTTTCACTGACAAATAAAAATTGCCACATGCTGATCTGAATAGGTAATGAACACAGTCACTTATTTGAGAAGGATCAACTGCCCTTTTTATATCTTAAACTTCTATGGGCATACATTTTATTAATTGAAATCTTCCCACTTCTTGTTACCTGCCTAACAACATCTGTTATGAGGCTTTACACACACACACCATTTTTTTTTCCCTGACCCATTGTTTTTATTAGGTTAATAAAAAATTTAAATACATGTCTCCCCACTCCCAGTTCCTAAACATGTCGAGGACACACAAAGTTGATAATCTTGAAAAGAATACTCTAATTTTTCTCTTTTTTTCCTATGTAAGAGACAATAAAAAGTGGTATACAGCACTCTTTTCACACCTAACTTATACGCTCAAAGTGCTGCCCCAATGTTTTTGTCATTAGTCATAGTTTCTAGAGAATCGAATCAATAGGACATATATGTATATAAATATAGGAAGAGATTTATTATTAAAAATTGCTCACTTGGGGGGGGGAAGCCTATAGTTCAGTTGTTAGGGCACCCACCACACCAGAGCTGGTGGGTTCAAACCCCTCCTGGGCCTTCTAAACAAACAAACAAACAAACAAAAAATAGCCAGGATATGTGGCAGCTTAAACCCAAGAGTTTGAGGTTGCTATGGGTTATGATGCCACTGCACTCTATAGAGGGTAACACAGTGAGACTCTATCTCAATAAAAAATAAATAAATAAATAGGCTTGGCACCTGTAGCTCAGCAGCTAGGGCACCAGCCACACATACCAGAGTTGGCAGGTTTGAACCCAGCCCGGGGCTGCCAAACAACAATGACAATTACAAAAAAAAAAAAAAAATAGCTGGGTGTTGTGGCAGGCACCTGTAGTCCCAGCTACTGGAAGGGTGAGGCAAAAGAAATGCTGAAGCCTAAGAGTTTGAGCTGTGATGTTACAGCACTCTACAGAGGGCAAAATAGTGAGATTCTGTCTCAAAAAAATAAACAAATAAATAAAATAATTCTTCATTTAAAAAAAATTGCTCCTTTGATTATGGAAGCTGAGAAGAACCAAGACCTATAACTGACAGGATGGAGACCTGGAAGACTCAATGTGTAGTTCCAGTTCAAATCTGAAAGCTTGAGGACTAGGACTCAACTAGTGGTATAGTTTCCGTATGAATGTTGTATGATGCAAGAAGAAATTGAGAGTAGTAAAAGACCAGCATCCCAGTTCAAGCAGTCAGGCAGGAGTTACCTTACTCAGAGTTTTTGGTCTATTCAGGGATTCATTTCATTGGATGAGGCTCACTCACACTAGGAAGGACAATCTGCTTCACTGGGTCTAACCATTCAAATGTTAATCTCATCCACCAACTACCCCAGACTAATGTCAGGCCTAATGTCTGATGGTCCTGAGACTCTGTCAAATTGACACATAAAATTAAACATAAAAAAAAAACAACCATCAAACTTTTAAAATTTATTTTTGATTAAACTTTTTATTTTGATATGCTTATGAATTTACATGAATTATAAGACAGGATAGAGAGAAATATCAGAGATTTCACACAGAGAAACAGGCTTTTACCTAGTTTCCCCCAATAACATCTTGCAAAGTTGTGTATAATATTGCAGCCAAAATAATGGCATTGAAACAGTGAAGACAAAAACATTTCCATCAACATTGATGCCTAGTGTTATATTTTAAACCACACATAATTAACTATCCCCCACCACACTTCCTAATATTCCTGGCAGTCATTAATTTGTTCCCAATTTCTTAAATTTTATAATTGTATTTTATTTTTATCTTATTTTTATCTTTGCATTTTTTGAGACCAAGTCTCATTCAGTTGCCCCATTGAGTGCTATGGTGTCATAGCTCAAACTCGTGCCTCAGCTATCCTCTTGCCTCAGCCTCCGGAGTAGCTCTGACTACAGGTGCTTACCACAATGCCTGGCTATTGGTAGAGACATGGTCTAGCTCTTGCTCAGGCTGATCTTGAACTCCTGAGTTCAGGCAATCCACCTGCCTTGGCCTCCCAGAGTGCTAAGATTACATGTGTGAGCCACCATGCCCAGCCTCAATTTTAAAATTTTAAAATTTTAAGAATGTTGTATACATGGAATTTTTAAGTATATAAACTTTTTCTATTAGCTTCCTCACCTAGCAAAATTCTCTGAAAATTCAAACAAGTTTTTGCAGGTGTGAACACTTTTTTTCTAGCAGAGTATGATTCCTTGGAATGGATCTATGATAGTTCATTCACCCATTGAAAGACATGAGGCTTGTTTCAAGTTTTATTGCAAAAAACGTTGATACAAATATTTGTGTTGATGTTTTTGTGTGAACATAAGTTTTCATGTCTTTGGCATAAATGTCCTGTTTCTTCTTAAAAGAAACTACCAAACTAATTTTAGAGTGACTGTACCATTCCTGCCAGCATGTGATCTAATTTCTCTATAGCCTCACCAGTATTTAGCATTGTCATTATTTTTATTTTAGCAATTCAAATGGGTGGGCAATAGTATGTCTTTGTGATTTTATACATTTTATGATATATGACATTTCTCTGAGAATGCCTTTTTTAGTGAAATGTCTCTTTTTGTCTTCTA
>CAUYQV010101683.1:0-24144 GCA_963574575.1 Galagoides demidoff
ATGGAAGTAAAAGAGTCAAAAGACATTATGGAGATCCATTTGGGGCCAAAGGCCAAAGGATTGTTAGAATTAGGATAACTATCACCTATATATCTGTCTAACAAGGGTACAAGTGAACTTTTCTAGAACTAAAATATAAATGTTTTGATACAATGACTAAGCAAGTGACATGAAATTTATGTTAACCAGCTTGATGAAAGTATTTCAAATTGTATATGAAAACATTACAATATACCACATGTTTGCATTAATGTATACAGCTATCAATTAATAAAAAAAAGAAAAAAAAAGAAAAGATCATGCCTCATAAAAAAAAAATTAGGATAACTTAAATTTGTAAAATAGTTCCATATTGTAGAAATAATTCCATAATCCTAAGATACACATTTTTTCTATTCTTCCAAAAATATTTCAGAGGAATAAGCAGCTGAATCATATGACTGATTAGATTTAGAGTACAAAGGAAGAGGAGAAGAAACCTGTGGTTTTCAGTCTTGGAGAGAATGGTTTTATTTAAGAAAATGTGGGTGGTGCCTGTGGCTCAAAGAAGTAACACGCCAGCCCTATATGCCAGAGGTGGTGGGTTCAAACGCAACCCTGGCCAAAAACTGCAAAAAAAAAAAAGAAAGAAAATTATAATCACTCAGGTACAGAGAGTAAATATAGGATAGTCCCTAGTGCCTTATTAGTCTGATGCCAAGAGATGTTTGAGTAGGTAATCCTTGTGCCAATTCAGGAAGGTATTGGGAGTGAGCTATGTTAGCCAGGAGGCTGAGTCGTTATGCTTTTCATCATTTTATATACTGATGGGGCTTGGATGCGTGGGCTTAGCATATCGAGAACAGCCAATGTGTAGAACTGCTCCAGGCTTATAAAGAAGCAATGCTTCTAAGGGAAAATTTGAACTACCAAAGTTTTCATGAAGCTCTCACTTGGATAAAATCATCTCAGCTGTGGTAAATCCGCTATAAAGATTTGAAGGCAGAAACTTGACCTCTACCTACCCAAGATAGTAGTGTGACTGCCTCTGCCCTGTATCCAGGTCTTGATGAGTTCCTTGCATATTTCCATGTTTTTTCAATAAGCAAGTGATTTGATTTTACCAAAGCATTTGATCTGCCCGTCCATCACAGCCCTCTCCTGATGTTTAACAATGCTGCAAATACTGTCACTGGGTAGATAGTCGGTTGATGGAAAGTCCTCACACCAGTATGTTTAAGTCATTGTGAGGGGGAAAAAAATGGGGCAATGAAGAGGAGAGGTATGATATTGAGGCAGGATACAAACACTATTTATCTCACTAAAGATAAAATATAGAACAGCCAAAGGCATTGTTCTTGTGAACTCAGATGTAAACTGAGAATGTATGTGCAGGAGCATAGGCCCAGCTAGAGATCAGCCATAAAGAAGGTCATCTTAAAGGGAAACTTGGGAGGTGATGGCACATAATGGAAACCTTAAAGTAACTGTAAGACCCTGAGGTACTTTCTTTGATCATTGTTGCCTTTCACTCATTGTGACTGTAAGATATTGATGTACCTTTTTTGGTCATTGCTACCTTTCAATAATTGTTCCAATTTCTTAATCATTATTTTTCTTGTAGTTTCAGTCACATAAATTGTGTTACATTTTTAGTCCTCATTTCCTTAAATTGCCCTATAAAAACTGCTGAAGTTGTACCAGGAGCAGAGCAGCCTCAGTAAGGTTACTCTCGCTGTTCTCCAGAACTGCCAGTTTTCTAGTAATAAAGCTATACACGGATCCACTCCCCCTGTCTCTGTGTTTGGCTGTAGTGACAGACGACCAAGCTGGTTTCAGTTTGGCAACAATATTGGGAAGTCCAAGTAATCTTAGCATCCGGAGCTTGAGGTTAAAGCCTTGAGATGCTTAGGGAGAAGTAGACCTTACTAGTGAGGCATGAAAGCCCTACCATTAATTCTCAAGGATCTGGCCCAGTGAAATAATATTAGAAGAACATAGACAATAGCAACAAGGACAGAATCTGTCTTGGGTATTGTATATTTACTGCACTGGGTGAAAATTAGCCAACAGAGGGAGCTAAAACAGCACATATGAAGCTCGTGAATTCTAGGGCTTAACAGTGTTTCACATAACTGGCGACACAGTAACCTTGAGGATATATAGCTGTAAAAGGGCAAAACATAACAGCCAGTATAAACACTGAAAACATAAATCCTGTTGTGAGGACTGTTTCTCCTTTATCTAATGCATCATTGGTAAGGATATTTTAAGTAAATGGGAAATCCTGCCATTACACCGCAGATCACTACAGGATTTACTTACCTTCTTTCCAGTTTTTATTGAAATACATTATACATTAAAAAAAGAGCAATATCTTAAGTGTGGAGCTGGCTGACTTTTCATACACTGAACACACCCATGAAACACCACCCAGATGAGGAACAAAACAGAACCAGCTTCCAAATTCTTCCTCATGCCTCCTCCATTCCAAGGGGAATTGCTATTCTGACTTTGGAAAAGATTACTTTCACATGTTTTTGTATATTACACAAAGGAAACACAGCAGTGTATACTATTTTGTGTCTGGCATCTTTCTCTAGACACTTTCAGTTTTGATATTCATCCAGATAGTCATTCCGTTGTTGTGGTATATTTCAACATGAGATACATTGATCAATTTGTTGTCTCCATTGCTCATGAGCATTCAGTCACTTCCAATTTAAGATTATTACCAATAGGGCTGCTGCAAAACTTCTAATACATATCCATTGTTGAATGGTTGTAGATGTTTCTGAGAGGTGATATCTAGGAGTCGAATTTCTGGATCAGGGAGTAGGTACACATTCAGCGTTGGTAGTTACTGGCAAAGAATTTTGCAAGCCTACTGGGCCAATTTACACTTCCAGCAGCAGTTTTTCAGAGTTACAGTTGCAATCTGTTGTGTGGGCCCTGGATATTTTGTCATTTTAGCTATTCTTTTGGGTACCTGCTGAAATTGCACCATGGTTTTAATTTTGATTCCCTGATGACAAATGAAGTTGATCAACTTTTCATACGTCTATACTCCAGTTGGCTGTCTTTGCTTGTAAAGATTCCTCAGGCTTTTTGTCTATTCTTTTGGTGGGTTGATTATATTTCTCTTATTTATTTATAATTTTTTATGTATTTTGGATGTAATTCTTACTTGGACACAAATATCGAGAATATCGCTTTCTAGACAGTGGTTTGCCTTTCACTCTCTTACTAGTATCTCCTCCAAAACCTATTTGTGTGACTGCTCTTCTGAGGACATCAAAGAATAGAAGTAATGGGCAAGATGCAGTGAAGAACCAGAGGCTGGCCACAGAAGGTAAGTAGCAGTGAGAATGAGATTTCAGAGGAGGAAAAGATTGAAAGAAGTGGTGACTTTTTTATTTATTATTAAATCATAGCTGTATGCATTAATGCAATCATGAGGTACAATGTGCTGGTTTTATATACAATTTGAAATGTTTTTGTTAAACTGGTTAACATAGCCTTCACATTTCTCAGTTATTGTGTTAAGACATTTATATTCTACACCTAGTAAATTTCACATGTACCCTTGTAAGATGACCGGTAGGAGTGGTCCCATCAATTGCCCTCCCTCCACTCATCCTCCCCCCTCCCCTCCCCTCCCCTTCCCCTTTCCCCTACTTCTTGGGCTGTAATTGGGTTATATCTTTCATAAGAAAGCTATAAATTGGTTTTATAGTAGGACTGAGTACATTGGGTACCTTTTTCTTCCATTCTTGAGATACTTTGCTAAGAAGAATATGTTCCAGCTCCATCCATGTAAACATGTAAGAGGTAAAGTCTCCATCTTTCTTTAAGGCTGCATAATTTGAAGAGCCGCCAAACTGTTTTCACAGGAACTGTAGCATTTTACATTCTCCAGTAATTCATGCTTCTTTAAAGTTCTCCACAGCCTCCCCAACACTAAATTTCCATTTGCAAAAAATATACAGCCCTCTTTATGGGTGGATAGTGGTGTCACTGTGGTTTTGATTTGTATTTCCTCAGTGACTAATGGTGTAACTGAATGATGCTGAGCATGATCATTTCCTTAATGATGTTGAGCATCTTTTGATATGCTTATTTGCCATTTGTGTATCTTCTTTGGAGAACATTAATGGTATCTTTAAATGAAAAGAAACACTTTTCTTGTTTTTTTCTTTTTGCAGTTTTTGGCCGGGGCTGGTAATCACAACTAAGGTTTAAAAATAATACTTATGTATCTACATCTATGTATTTCTAATATGCATCATAGATGTATATAAAATTATATGTAATATAGCTAATTCTGGATGCTCTATTCAGTTGCATAGTTATTTTGATTCTACTTATGCTAACAACACACAGTCTTAATTAATATACCTTTATAGTCAGTCCTGAAATCCAGTAGTATTGATCCTTTGGCTTTGTTCAATTTTAAGATTGCTTTAATAGTGGCGACTGTCAGAAATAGAAAGCTCTGGGTCAGGCATGGTGGCTCACACCTATAATCCTAGCACTCTGGGAGACCAAGGTGGGTGGATTACTTGAGCTCAGGCATTTAAGACCAGGAGACCAGCCTGAGCAAGAGTAAGACCCTGTCTCTAGAAATTACTGGGTGTTGTAACAGGTACCTTTTGTCCTAGCTACTGGAGAGGCTGAGACAAGAGGATCACTTTAGCCCAAGAGTTCCAGGTTGCTGTGAGCTGTGATGGTACAGCATTCTCCTGACGTGACAAAGTGAGACTCAGAAGGGAGGGAGGGAAAAAGAGAGGGAGAGGAGGAATACAAGGTTCTCAAGAATACCCAGAGATATATAAAAGGGACACCTGTGGATATGTTGAGACAAGCTCTGTCCAGTCCCTCTGGGATCCCTTTTACCATTTCTGTGCCTCCCTCTACAGGCTTCTGGGTGCTTTTGTTTCTAATGGCCACATCTGCTGCTCTACTGAGGTAACTCCCTCGCTGCCGGTCAGCTTTGCCCACACACTGAGAGAGCTAGATGCCCTCAGAGCTATGTGGCCCCAGCCTGGTGAACCAGTGACTGGCTGGTGCAGCAGAACAAAAGCCCAATTCCTTTGCCTGGATGGGGCAAACTCTGTGGCATAACTTATAGTATGAAGTTCTTCAGGATAAAGCTGCACTACCCCACCCCTCTTCGGACTTTGCCTGGTTGCTTTGAAAGGCCCGTTCCTTTTTAATCCTGATGACTCTGTTTCTTTTCCTGCTTTCCTGGGACCACTTCCTTAATACATTACTTGCACATGAATCTGAAGAATCTGACGTAAAAGAGACACCAAAGCCATTTTAATTAAAACATTAAAAAGTGTTCAGATTGGACTGGAAGATTTGAGTATGATTTTTTTTATACAATCTGATGTGGTTACATCAGTCAACATAGCTTTCACCTCATTTACTTGATTATTGTGTTAAGACATTAAAAGTAGGCAAATACTTTCATATATAACAACAACAAATTATCTATAAAAGGAATACTTTGGTTACGCATAGATCATACTTTCAAATACTTTCAGATTTGTTATTTTTGTGTTAAAGGAATGTCAAACAAAACCACATGTATTAAACATAAAGAGAAAATGTGGAGTTACTCCAGAGAAACTTGTGATCACATAGGGTGAGAAGGAAGGAAACAGAGAACTACGTGTAATGTGACCCGAGACAGGTCAGATGCTAGGAAGGAAGTCCATCCTGTAGCGTAGACAGACTTCAGACAAAGGTATTGTGTGCCCTGTGATACTGTAAAATAGTAAAGAAAGCTAATCAGAGGAACATTTGGAAGTGATTTGCATAGGGCACTAATTTTTTTTATACAAAAAAGTCAAAGTGAAAATAAAAATACTTTTATTTTTGACGGGTAATTATTTGTTTCAGCCAATCTACCAAATCCAGGAAAGCAGAAATTTAAACTGAGCTAAGATATAAATCATGAATAGCTGCATATTATCAGGACCTCTTAATCAGTTTATTTATTTATAAAAGACAGGGTCTCAGGCAGCACCTGTGGCTCAAAGGAGTAGGGCGCTGTCCCCATATGCTGGAGGTAGCAGGTTCAAACCCAGCCCCCAGCCAAAAACTGCAAAAAAAAACCCAAAAACAAAAATAGAGATAGGGTCTCACTCTGTCACCCAGGCTGGAGTGCAGTGGTATGATCATAGCTCACTGTAGCCTCAAACTCCCAAGCTCAAGGGATCTTCCTGCCCTTTAGTTACTCAATTGCTGTGACTGCAGGTGTATTGATTTCTTATTTTATTTGAACTTTTTTTAGAGAAGAGGTCTCACTATGTTGCCCAGTCTGGTCTGGAACTTCTAACCTCAAAAGACCTTCCTGCCTCAGCCTCCCGAGCACCTGGGTTATAGGTACAAGCTCCCATGCTCAGTATAGCACTGGGTACTTTTTCCTCTAGTATGGTGATTTTCAACTGGTGTGCCACACCACACTGGTGTTATGTGAGAAGATCTTAGGTGTGCTGCAAAAATGTTTAAATATCATTAATTAAATTTTTTTCAAAAGAAATTCAAAACACAGTAAGTAAGTTCTTTTTTATTGATCAACATAATTTAAGTGTGCTGTGGAAGTTTCACTATATGTTCAAGTGTGCCGTGAGATTAAAAAAGAGGTTGAAAAACACTGCTCTGGTGAATAATAGTACCTAAGGAGCAGTAGAATTCCTGGAGAAAAATATAATATACCAAATGCTCTATACTGGAGGCGGGTAGATGGACAAGTTTCTAACTAGTGCTCTTCCTCTTCAAGTCTCACTTTTGCTCCAGTTGTTTAATCTCCAGAGACAGCTTATACACCTCCAGGGCCATCTTCACATCCTCTGGGAACGGGAGACACTGTATGAGTTTTCTGCCTGTAAACACTTTCTCACAGCCATTAGGCATATCCTAAAAGAAATAAAAAGATGTTTTTTGAGAGGCTTCTCTCCAAACTAAATCCAAAGATATGATTCCTTTGGGATACATCACTAATGGCAACAAAATTTCAGTATCAGAACCCTCCTCAGGACAGATGGATGAAATCCAAAAGAAACCTGGGTCTCAGCAGTGTTCATCCTGGAGTCCAGACCATCTCTGCTGTCAGGCAGTAATAAATAACTGCTGAAGCAAGGAAGGGCCAAGGACACCCAGGAGCCTCTGTAGGGACTACTGAAGGAAGAGCTCTGATGGTCCATCTGAAATGGAGCAAAAGCATAGCATTTATTATAGAAAGTATAAGGACTGTAGGGGCTTGGACCTCCTTGCTATAAAAGGAGAGAGTTAGAACTTGCCTTTACAAGTGCACCATAGAGCTTTGAGAGTCACAGTGCTAATTCTATAAATGATTTGTCAAAAATAAAGCCTGACACAAGTCAGATCTCATTGATGTTGCCTGGGCCAGAGCTTTGGGTGATACTACCAGCACTGTGACCATCCTTGAATTGTGCCACTTACCCACTCACACTTGGGCACCTCTGGGTACCAGGTTCCATTCTCTGTGCAGGTGATAGTTTGGCGGCCAACCACACTATAGCCAGGGTTACATTGAACAGTGACATTTTCAGATTCAATATAGTGATTCAGGATGGCAATATTTTCATGTTCAACATACTGATTCTCATCGACAGACAGCTTTCCATTTTCTATCTCTGGTTTCAGACACTGAGCTATAAAGGAAAGAATTGTGATCATCCTGTGCTTCTAAAATAAGATCTTATAATAATAAAGGGTATTGAGGGTTGAGAAGCACTGATAAATCATACCTGATGCTGGGAGTTGTTCTTTACCTCCATTTATTTTATTATTACAATAAGGTTAATAATAATAATGATAATGTTATAGTGCATACTACATATCAGTGTAAGCACTAATGCAAACACTACTATCTCCATTTTGTCAAAGAGAAAAATTAGGTACAGTTAGTTTATGCAACTCATCCAAGGTTGCATAGCTTTCCTTGGAATAGGAAATCATGTCAAAAACTAAGCCAAACAGCCTTAGAAAATGAGTTTTCAAAACTACTATATCTCAAAACCTTGATCTGTTCATGACCAGTGAAAATGAATAAGCTATCACTACATTTGCCAAAAGCATAATGTTGATTAAAGAAACCCAGGCACAAAAGAATACAGATGGGATTTCCTTTATATCATGTTAAAAAGTCAACAAAACTAATCCACAGTGTGAAAAGTCAAAACAGTTAGGGATGAAAGTTGAGGAGTAACTGGGTGATGACATGGGGACACTTCTGGAGTTCTGGTAATGGTAATGTTTCTTGACTTGAGTGGTGGTTTGCATGGGTGGTTTCAATTTGTGATAATTTATTGACCTGTAGACTTTAAATTTGTATACAGTTCTATAGTACGTTACTTCTAAATTAAAGCTTCTATTAAAACAGAGCAAAATGTCGCCCTCCACATGAACTCTGTAAAAATACACACTGATAGTAGTAGTTTTAGAGTGTTAACGTGTGTGATGGTTCATATTTTAATTACCCAAATTGAATAAATAAATAAAATTCAAATTTCTAAGCATTGCCTTTGTTTAGGAGGAAACTCTATTATCAGAATGTTCATGGTGGTAATATGTTCCTACCAAGGGTGGTTAGGTGGAATTTACCTTTACACTGAGGAGCTGGAGATGACCAACGTGAGTATGAGCAGGTGATTTTAGCCTTTCCATCCAGAACATATCCTTCATCACATTCATAGTGTATCACAGTCGTAAAGGATAACAATGAACTCATATCCTTATAGAATCCATGGGCAATGGGGGGAGGCATTGTGCAATCTGGAATAGACAGAGAAGGATAGAAGAGAATGATCTAGTTTAATTAACAATTCAGAGGAGTGAACTGCCCTTCCACTTGTATAGAACTATGTCATTAAACTTATGTATGTACAAACATACATTCCATGTCACTAAACTTTTTATATTCACGGACTTTTTGGTACAAAAGTATTATTTCAGCCACAAGGAATCACTCTGAAAGAGAATTATATTCAGTAATTATGAGGCTAAATAACAGTTCCAGAATGCCTTAAAAACCGATTTTTTTTTTAAATCAGATAATACAATATAAAAATGGCAAGAGACTTGAATAGACACTTCTATAAAGTGGTCATACAAATGGTCAACAGGCATACGAATAGATTCTCAACCTTAAAGTTCATCAGAAAATGCAAATAAAAGCCACAGTGAAAAATCACTACACACTTACCAGAATGTCTACAGTTGAGAATGATGGTAATGCTGTCAAGAATATAGCACAATGGAACACTAATGTACTTCCCACTACTTGAGGGAATGTAAACTGTTACAGCTACTTTCAGAACAATATACTATTATCCCCCAGAGGTGAAGATAGTCATATCTTAGAACCTAATAATTGCAATCATGGACATTCTAGTGGCAGAAATACATGATGCTGTGCACCTAGGGACAAGCTTAGAAATGTTTTGAGCAATATTATTTGTAACAGGCCCAATCACAAAAGAGCCTAAATGTCCATCAACTTTAGAAAAGATAAGTAAATTGTAGTATTTTCATTCAATGGAGCATTATTCAGCAATAAAAATGAATAACGTACTATTTGCTACATGGGTGAGTCTTACAAATACGTTGAACAAAAGTAGATAGACTACGATGTATGATTCCATTTTTATTTTAAACATTCAAAACTAAGCTATAGAACAACTATAAATAAAACGAAGGAAACAATTACCCTGCAAATCAAGATGGCAGTTACATTTGAAGAAGGATGGAGTGGTAAAAGGGAGGGCCTACAGGACTTCTGGGAACTAACAATGTTCCACTTCTCTACCTGGCTGAGGTTTTCCTAAGTGTTTGCTTTTTGATTGCACATTTTCAATTTATGTACTTTTCCATATGTGTGTTGTATTCTAATAAGCTTTTTAAAAAAGAGTTAGTTATCTTTGAAAATATGTGAAGAGTGACTGTACCCGGATCTCTGTGCAATCTCTACCTCTCCCAACTACCATACCCTCCTCAATGAGTATGTTTTAACATTTGGCAATGTTTTGAAAAGAGATTTCTTGAGACTATGTAAAACAAAGATGTATTTTTACATAAGAAATATATAATGTGGACTTAGCCTGTCAGAAAAGGAATTATCTACAGTTCTAAAAGTTTTGCAGAGGAAATTTAGTTCAATTTAATAAGCTTAGTGCCATTTAATAAATTTGGTACATTAGTATGTCACTGAAAGCCACATGAAGGGAAGATTTTTCTTTTTAGGGATAAATCCAAGTTAAAGTTAAAAACTATTATTTGCTAAAAAACCAAACTATTTAAAACACTCTCCAGTCGATGAGAATGTAGAAAAATCTTGACTGGCCTTTCTCATGGACTGAATCCTCATTAAGAACTTCTCCTCCATAGGAACACTGCTCTCAGGCAAGTCAGCTGTCCATTTTCTTCCTGTTAAGCCATAGCATTCTATCTTCTCTAGCCTTGCTCCATCTGCCCTGCTGTGATGTTCTTTGTCCTTCTCTACACACTACACTAGCACACATGACCATTCCTGCCTTGGGTTGCTGATGGCTCTTAGTAGAAATGATTTATTGAGTTCTTAACCACTTGCATTTTAGATATGTGATACATTTATCATTAATACATAATACATTATGTATTAAGCACTTAATCCTCACAGTAAGTCTGTGAGGTAATATTTAATCATATATCCATTCTTGAGAAAAAGAAACACAACCTTGGAAAGGTCAGATATTCTGCATAAGGTCACAGATAATAAGTGCCAGTGCTATGAATCAAACTGAGGGATTAAACTTGGGCTTGGGCTTGTTCCACACCCACTGCTCCTTCTTATTATCTTCTGCTCTCTATAGCAATCACTGGGTAGATGCTTTATGTGGCATCATTGGACATTTAAAAGGCTTTAAAATGGAAATTTAGGCTGAAGAACAATATTCCTGGTACTTGCAAAGGCAACTAGCACTCCATAATTGATGAAGCAGGAGGCTCAGAACCAATTAGAAAGCATTTAACTCCCTCACACCAATCAAAAATATTGGAAGGCCAGGAATTAAATAACTAAAATAAGAATAATATTTGGAGAAGATTTTTTAGAGCGAAGCTTTTGTTAGCCTGCAAGCCCCATCCCATCCCATCAGCCCAGGTAAGATAAATTGTGAGTATGCTTCTCCACAGTCTAAGGAGTCCAGTGAAAAAGCCTAAGATGTCTCCTTTCAGTTTGGAGAGGGTGGGACAGTGGACAAGTCAGGGACCACTGCCAGGAAAAGCTGAAATATAACAACAGATGAGCTGTCTAGCCTAGTGGCTCTGATGGTGAGACTGAACAGCGAGACTGCTGTTTTGAGATTTGGCTCATACTCCTCATGTTATTCAAAACAAAGAATGAGTGAGTACTTCCAGTGGATTAGAAATGAGCTGCATTAGAAAAACAGTCAGGGTGGAGTTGTTTTTCGCCCTATCTAAAAGGAACAGTGAGGTAGGAGGAAAACTTCAGTAAAACAAAATAAAACAAAACTCTAGGAGCCACCAGATGTCTAAGAGGGAGAAAATAACAAGTTGTCAACCAGAATAGGAGTTGGGTTTGGCCATACCCAGGGAATTATAGTTAGCAGCTCCACAAGAGCACACACGCACCCCAAGAGAAAGAGCAAGCTTTGAACACACATGAGGCCAAGAAGCAGCTCTGGCTAAGCATTGTTTCCCTTACCTCTTCTCTCAAAGTTTCAACTCTGTGGGGTTCAGAAAGCATAGTGACAATCATTCTGCAGTCAGTATTTGCTTTAGTAATGGGGAATAGAAATTCACCTGTATGTGAGTCTACAGCTTCCATACTACCTTTCCTAAACCTCAGATCAAGAAGCTCCACAGAAATACAAAAATAGCTATTAATGTCTATGAAAAAGCACATTGGTATAACACCATACTAGGCCTTTTGGATAATATTAAGGGACATACTTGCAATGTACTTAAAATGATAAGCTACAGCCATGTAAGTAGATATACCATGACACAAGTCAAAGAAATGCTAGAAGATTCAGACAGAGAGCAAGTTCTATAGAAGGTGGTGACAGCACAAGGTACTGGAGTATCAAGGAAATTATGCATGGAATAAGTTGAAAATACATCTTCAAGGATGGGTAGAAGCCAAGTAGGTGAAAATGGCAGAGGCGATTATATTGAGCTGACTAATAAATCTGTGGCATCAGAAGATTATTATTGCAAGATAAGTGGAAGATAGCAGCAGAAAGAGATTCAAGTTGATAGACATTAAATGCCCTTTCAGGGGGTGAGCATCATAAGGGATGGGAAGATCTGAGGAAAAATGGAAAGATAAATACAAACATGCATAAATACTTGAAAGACTGGTTAATAAACTAGGTAAGGCCTTCCTCCACTACCTCAGAGTATAAGCGAGGGGAACTCTAAAGAAGCAGTTGGCCTCTGTATCCTGTACTAACACCATTACCTAGATTGACACCCTTCCTCAATAAGTTTCATGCTTCTGATGTAAAGAATCATCTTCCAAATAGAGATTTTTTTTAATGAGCCATGCATCCCCCATACTACCCTCGATGATGAAGAAAGCACAGCTTCCACATTTTATATCAATCTGCTGGCTCACAGAAGAATGTGCAGCTATTATTTTAAGATTGGGATAGTCTCCCTTAAACTATCCAAATCCCCCATTGTGATGCCATGATATCTGTTTTAAGGAATATGTTTACAAATATTGTTAATTTATTATAAAAATTAATTTAAATATGTTTGAAAATATTCTTAATTTATTATAAAAATTAATCCTTGCAGATAAAAAATAATGTTGACTGCCTGAAGAAAACATCACTTTTCTAAAAGGACATTGCCGTTTGAATTATGTAATGATAATTAAATTCCATAGCAATAGTTCTTCAACTGGTTCAGGCAAGTTCTCTCAAACATGTACATTTCTCATTTATTGATAAAATTTTCCCTACATTTCAATAACAATGCCTTACATTTCTATAATGCTTTACAGTCTGCAAAGCTTTCACTCAGTATTTGTGAGCACAGATAATATTGTTGCTTCGTAGATGGAAATGTTTTCTCATCAATCACTAACTAAGATTGTAGATGGCATAACTAACCTAACTGGAAAAGTAATGTGTTTTAAGCATTTAAAAGCAATTCTTTGAATGTGAGAAACTAATTTGAAAATTAAAGCTTATTCCTTTTTTAAAGTAACCTTGCAAAGCTTTTTGTATATTAATATTTTATTATTCTAATAACAGCCTCTCTCTAGATTACAACCATTTCCTTGATATTTTTAAATTCTTTATTTTTATTAATTACGTAGTTCATTACACTCTCTTGAAAAACCTAGTGAATCACCACAATGTGACTATATTTGATTAATTTTTCATTGGGAACTTCTCTCCGTGCCTGGGAGAAACTCTCCCCTTCCCCCCATACCCACTGTACTCACCACACAAGCCAGAAGGGCACAGCAGTAGAGTCAAGAGCCCAAATAGGCACCATGCTGGGAAAGTGCCCTGTAATTCAGAGGACATGGCACAGAGTCTCAGAGGCCACACTCAGGGGTCACACTCAGAGGGGCTCAACGTTCCCAGAGAGTTGAAATGCTTAAGCCAAGGAGCTCAGCTTTAACAAGGCCCAATATCACTAATGGGGAGGGTTGGGGGAGTGACCAGAAGACCAGGTGCCGAGCACACCACTGGCAAGAGGTGCTGACATGGCCCTTTCCTGAACAGAAGAGCCCGGAACTTGATGCAAGAGCCCTCTGTGAATCTCTGTGTATTTTAGTAGTCACGTGATGAGTCCTTTTCTGGGAAAACATAATTCCTCTCTTAGTAAACAAGAGCAAAAAGCAAAAGGGACTGTAGCTCCTGAGGCACAGTGTACATAGTGGCTCTACAGGAATTAAAAGTCACAGCTAGGGAGAAAGCCCAGGCAGACAAGCAGTTCTTGTCCAGGGAAAGTGGTTTCTTCAATCGAGAGTATGAATTGCCCACAAAAGAATGATTTTTTTTTTAGCAGAACCTACAAAGTTAAATTTCTTTATAAGACAGCGTCACCAGAACAGAGAAATACAAGTCTCTAAATATGAACATATTCAAGGATCTCGGCCAAACAATAATTAGTTTTACAGCCTTCAGTGGGAAACACTTTTTTCTCTACTGATCTATCTAAGACATCAAATGACTTACTCAATAATACTGTCCTAGTCTGAAAACTATCCTATAATAGCACAGAAAAAAAGTGTACACTGAAACTTTACTGATTGAGGATGATGAATTAAGAAAAAAGGATGATTATTAAAACTTTCAGAATATCTGAATGGTACTTGGTCATGGTGAAGCTTACTATTTATCTCTAAGCCCTGAAACAAAAATAGTTGAAAGGCACACTTGATTTTCTTCATGGGTAACTGACCACAACATGAAATGTCCCTTAGTCATAGAACTGTCTAGATATTCATCCATACTTTCGAAAATATAGTCTCCTAGGTGAGACAGATGAAACCACCAATCTATATTCTACGCCTCACCCACCAATTGTGGGTATCTGTTCCAGCAAGAGAGAATTGTCCAAACAAGAGAGTAGGCTCCAGAACTTGTCCTAAAATGACCTTCACAGCCAGTTAAATTCAAATGTCTGCTAAATCCAATAGAAGCCAAAATGCTTATTTCTAAATAAGTAAGAAGAATTACTATATATAACTGACAAAATTGACAAAATTTCTTTGGAAATTAGTAAAAGCACAATTGAATTTCAACTTCCTAGAGAGAAAGGAAAACAAATAAATCCCCTACGCAGCTGCTTCCTTTATAAAGAGGAACTACGATAAGGAAATAATTTAAATGATTAACCAGAAAAGCTTCTGCACAGCTAAAGAGACAACAACCAAAGCAAATAGACAACCTTCAGAATGGGAAAAGACATTTGCATATTATGAATTGGACAAAGGCTTGATAACTAGGATCTACAGAGAACTCAAGTTAATCAACAAAAAAAAAAGCTCACAATCCCATATATCACTGGGTAAAAGACATGAATAGAGCCTTCTCTAAGGAAGACAGATAAATGGTTAACAAACATATGAAAAACTACTCACCATCCCTAATCATCAAGAAATGCAAATAGGGTAGTGCCTGTGACTCAGTGGGTAGGGGGCAAGCCCCATATACTGAGGGTGGTGGGTTTGAACCCAGGCCCAGCCAAACTGCAACAAAAAATAGCCAGGAGTTGTGGTGGGTGCCTGTAGTCCCAGCTACCCAGGAGGCTGAGGCAAGAGAATCGCCTAAGCCCAAGAGCTGGAAGTTGCTGTGAGCTGTGACGCCATAGCACTCTACCAAGGGCAACAAAGTGAGACTACTCTATCTCTAAAAAACAAACAACAACAAAAAAAAAACTGTTAAAAAAAAATAAAGAGAAAGAAATGCAAATAAAACTACTATGATATATCATCTAACCTCAGTAAGATTAGTCCACATCACAAAGTCCCAAAGCTGCAGATGCTAGCACTGATGTGGAGAGAGGGGAACACTGTTGATGGGACTGCAAACTAGTACAGCTTCTTTGGAAAGAAGTATGGAAAATCCTCAAAGAACTAAATTAGACCTCCCATTTGATCCTGCAATCACATTACTAGGCATCTACCCAGAAGAATAAAAATTATTTTATCATATTTGCACTAGATTGTTTATCATAGCTCAATTTACAATCACTGGGTATTGGAAACAACCTAAATGCCCATCAACTCAGGAATGGATTCACAAATTGTGGTACATGTACACCATGGAATACTATTCAGCCACAAAAAGGATGGTGACTTCATATCTTTTATAATATCCTAGATGGAGTTGGAACACATTCGTCTTAGTAAAATATCACAAGAAAGGAAAGCAGTTATAGTTATCCAATGTGCTCAATACTACTATGAAGCCAGTAGACTATCTGATGAATGCCCACAGAGGAGAAAAACTCATTTCATTTCAAGTTGGAGGGAGGGGGAAAGAGGGAGAAGGGGGAGAAGGGGTTGGGGTGCTCTCACTGAATGGGCGTGGGCTGGGGGTGTTTGGCACACCTTTTGTGTGTAGGAAATAACTGCAAGAGGGACAATCCTAACAAAATCAAAGATTTTGATCTGGTTGTTTGTACCTTCACATTAACTTGAAATAAATTTACCTTAAGAAAATAATGATTAATCAACAGGTTATATTCACCTGGTTTAAATTTTCACATACGTAATACACCAGAATTTTACATAAATTGTCATAATTAATCTCAAACAATTCTGCGTTATGGTTCTTATCTTCCTCATTGCACAGACTAGGGAAACAGATTCAAGTAGATTAAATAAACAGCTCTAAATTTTTCAGATAATTAGTAGCTACACAAAAACGTATGCAGACCGACTCCAAACTCTAAGATTTTTCTTGATACTGAAGTAATTTCCACTTATTGGCTAGTAACAATTATATGTTAAGATGACACTGACTGATTCAGCCACTTGGTAGTAAATCTGTTGAGGACAATTGCTGTCCCTCCAGATGCTGCTGATGCTGCGGATGCTGCAGTCAGTGACTTCTACTTGTGATGTTTGCCAGAAAATGCACTGGAGGACAGGAGCCACAACAACCAGATCCACCTAGGAAGTTATATCCCAGGCCCCAGGAGCAACCAGTACTGGATTGGTATTGGGGTACAAAAGCCTTGATCCCTTGCTTCAAGTCCAGGTGACTCTATGGTACAATTTACAGTCTGGAACCCACCATCTGGTGAAGGCTATGTCCTTGCTTAGCTCCATTCCCTCCCTCTCTGGCTGCTTCTTTTCCTTACAGTTTTTTGCTGGGGAAGCATGTCCTCAAAAATTCATATGCACCAGAATCCCTTCTAGAGAAACTAATGGAAGACAATGGACTGACCAATTATACCCTAGGAAGTGAACTCTAAGGATGGCCAACTAGCAGTTTAGATCACATCATATGATAATAGGGGGAGTATTGATAGCCCCCCTGCTTGCTGTTACAGAGTAACTATTTCCATTTTTCACCTGGTAAATTGCCATGAAACATAGGAGGAGATGCACTAGCTTGTGCAGTATCTCTGACATCTGAGAGGTACAGTGGAAATGGCAATAAGGATTGTAAAATTGGGTGGCTAAGAAGCACCCTTAGCTGAAAAAGAAGGCTGAAGGCAATCAATCCCAATACAAATCCAAGTGTGAAAGCCAGAGTCCTCCTTGTTATTTTCTAAAGAAACTCTTTTCTCAGGGAGCTGGGGGAGGGGGTAAGGATGCTGAGAAAGAGGTTTAGGACCTCCCAGTAAAAAAAACAGGAGAACTTCAACAAAGAATTAATTTTTATCTGTTACAAGTCTTCTACTAAAAGGTGCTTATGTACAATACACTATTATTTACTATATCCACTCTTCCCAAAGTACTATATACTCTCTGTTACATCTTTAAAAAACAAACAAATCACACATAAGATAAATGTATTATTAATTTGTGGTATAAATAGTAAAATAGATGGACTGCTTTGCTTATTAGTCAACTGGAATTAATGTATTTCAGCTCTTGAAATGGACATATTTATTCTCTTGGAACGTACTTCCTTTTAAAAAAAAAACAATAGCACATAAAGAAATCCACTTAAATAGCACCAAAAAAATTCTATTTCTCCTCACTAACTGATGGAAGGAGTGGTACCTGTGGGATTGGGATGAGGCTATCTGGATGAATGTACTTGACTGTGGATACCCCTAAACCCACAGGACCTAAACACTTAACCCATTTTCCCTAGTTATAAGATAGCCTCTCCCTTTCTGCTTGTAGACTATGCAGAGGAACCAAATAAAGCCAGGTGCCTTTTAAGGCCATAAAACCTTCCCCAAGATATGCCCACATCTCCCTCCCCTATAGTTAGCAAGCCAATAGCTTGGGTCAAATCTCAGCATGAACTGACTAAGAAAATGTTTGGGCTACTCAGAAAGGAGAGAAGTTCAACCTGAGAGGTGTAGGACCCAGCTAACATTGTCAGAAGGAACTAGGAGAATGTGCCTGAGAGCGGGTCTCAAAGCCAGATAAGTCAGAGTTTGTTAGTGTGGGGACACTCTCCCATAATACAGAATTTGACACATGGGCAAGTGCCATAGGAGTAAGTGCTTGTATGGTGCTGGGAGGTTTCTGAACACGGAAGAAAAGTGATGGTCAACATTAAATGGAGTGAAGATCCCTCAACTGCCATGTACATGATCTACCACACACATGCCAGTGTACAGTGCTCCCATAGTTGCCCAAATTTTTGAAGGAAAAATTAGGATGCATGTGTTATGCATGGGTGGTACTAATTCAGTACCTATATAACTGTTTATAATTTTTTTTATTTGTGCTTACACATTAAAAGTTTAACCCCAGAAAGAAATTATGGTATCTGTATGCAAAATAGTACCCTGGAATGCAGTAATCAGTTTTATTGACTTTATAGTGAACTTGCAACAAAAGTATTTTCAGCCAGAAGAGCAATCTATTTCTCTTCATACTTTAGGTGGAAGCTAGCAATCTAGCTGATATTTTTACAATTTTTTATAATACAAAAAAGAAATATCTAAATATAAACAAATAACATTATAAATTATAAAATTAAAATGAAGGATTTTTTTCCTGAAATTTTGGGCCAAAAAACTTGGGTGTACACAGGAGAGTGTTATATATGGCAAAATATGGTTAAATAGGAAAAGATCAAAGGCTCAGAGAAGAAGACATGTTAGAATGATCCATTTTATGAGACCAGAGAAACCCACCAGCCATTTTCACTATGAGAACCCTGAGGATGTACCATTTACCAGGGCAACAAGGACAGGGGCCAATATTATTATAAAACTCAATGGTGGCTGGCCCTCTGTAGGCTACATCTTGTGTTGGTAAATACTGTTACCAAATTAGGCACCCTAGTAGTAATGGAGATGTCACATCCCAGAATAACAGGGCTAAGTGGCAGCACTTCATCTTTAGAAGTAAGGTGAGTGGAAAATATTGTAATGGACAGCAAAGTATGGACTGAGGTGATGCAAGAGATCTATCTGGGTTGCAAAATTTGAGGAGGTACTTATTTTCAAGGTTGTGCAAGTGTTGATCCTGAACTTGCCTAGCCCTGAGAGTGAGTGCCTCCTTAAGAGTCATGAAGGGCAGCAAGGTGGGGACAAACCCTGAAGGTGGATGTCCTGACATGCAGGACTTTAGAAAGAGGTGTTCCTAAGGACATGGATCAGCCAGTTTGGCTATTGCTTCATGTATAATAAAAGAAGGTCAAGACTAAGGTCAGCCACTCCAATATAAAGTCATCATCTCTTGCCTTTTACCTTGCCAATGTTTTGGTTTTTTTTTTTTCCCTTGAGAATTTCCCATCAGTTCTCACACAGAAAGTAAGGACAATTCCATATGAGGAAGAATTATACAATCCTACAGTAGATATTCATAGCAGTAACTCTCCAGTCTTTTCAAAAGGAACCTTTAATAATTGACTTAAGTAACTGTGCATTGTGCTTGGATACTTGTTGGATAGGGTCTGTCTCTATTATCTGAGAATAGAAAGCATCACTATGACCCCAGTTAAAGTAAGAGCTACAGGGGCCAGCTGATAAAAGGATTCCTGATTCATGTTAATCTCACAGTGATCCACTGTGTCTATGGAGCCACCTGGTCGTCTTTCCATGGTTCCCAAATGGGAACCCTAGTTGGACCCTCACATTAGGTCCAAGACCTCTAGAATGAACTATTTAGGCAGGAAAATCCATAAAGAAAGTCTATAAATGATATCACTTAGTGCTGAAACACTGAACATTTTCCCCTTAAGATCAGGGAAAGGCAAGGATGTTTACTCTCATCATTCCCATTCAGAAAAATATTAAAGGTATTAGTCCAATAGGGCATTCCGTTTGAAAGGTAGAAATAAAACTGTTTGTTAGCAAACAACATGATTGATTATGTGGTAAATCCCAAAGAATTTGTAGAAAATCTGGTAATACTTAGAAGAGAATTTTTTTTTTTTTGAGACAGAGTATCTTTCGGTCTCCCTGGGTAGAGTGTTGTGGCATCATAGCTCACAGCAACCTCAAACTCTTGGGCTCAATGATCCTCTTGCCTCAGCCTCCTAAGTAACTGGAACTACCAGCACTGGCCACAATGTGCGCTGGTTTTTCTATTTTCTGTAGAGACAGGGTCTCACTCTTTGTCAGGCTGGTCTTGAACTTCAGAGCCCAAGAAATCCACCCACTTTGGCCTCCCAGAGTGCTAGGAATACAGGCACACTGTGCCTGGCCCGAAGAGAATTTAATAAAAATACAAGATACATGGTCAATATACCAAAAAAAAAAAAAATCAATATTTCTCTATACTTGCAATGAACAATTGGAATTTGAAATTTAAAATGTAATACCATCTAAAGGGTAATATGCTAGGTGAAGTTAAAATTTCAAAGGGTCACACACTATATGACACCATTTTAAAACATCGTCAAAATGGTGTGGTGACTGTGGCTCAAAAGAGTAGAGTGCCAACCCCGTATACCGGAGGTGGCAGGTTCAAATCTAACCCTGGTCAAAAACTGCTAAAAAAAAAAAAAAAAAATTGTGAAAATAACAATACTAGAGAGGAGGAAGAGACAGTATGTGCCGAGATAGAGACAGTGGGCCCTGGGAAAGGAATGGACTTCCTTATAAAGTGGTGCTTTAAGGGGATCTTTGTGGTGAAGGAATAATCTGTTTCTTGATTGCTGTGGTAGTTACATGAGTCTACACATATGATGAAATAGCACAGAAATGTACACACACATTAAAACAATGTCAATCTCTTGGTTTTGCTATTGTATTATAATTTTGTTAGCTATGACCATGAAGGTGGAATTGGGTGAAAGGTATATGAGACCTCTTTATACTATAATGTCTTTTTAACTTTCTGTGAAGCTATAATTATTTTAAAGTAAAAGTTTTATAAAAGAGAAAGTATTATGGTGCTTGGCAGATGAAAACTCCCAAACATTCATGAACAAAAAAATCAAATAAATAAGTAGATTAATATACCATGTTCATGGATTGAAAGACAACATTATTAGTATGGCAGTTCCTCCCAAATTGATCTAGGAATTCAAATCCAAATCACAGTTTCTATAGAAATTGACAACCTGTTTCCCAAATGTACGTGGATATGCAAAAGACTAACAGTCGCCAAACATTTTTCAAAAATAATAAAAGTTGACGGATTTATACTTCTGATTTCAAGACATACTCTAAAGCAATGATCAGGATGTTGTGAAATTGACATAAGAATTGGCCTATAGATGAATTTAAGAAATGAAATTCAGAAATACACCAATATATATGTAAGGGTAATTGGTTGTGAACAAAATGCAATGATAATTCAGTAGAGAAAGGGTGATCTTTTCAACAAATGGTGCAAGACCCCTTGGATATCCATATACAAAAATGAATGAATAAATAAGTAAATTAAATACATTAATAAATCTTGCCTCTTCCTTGCTACCATGTGCAAAAATTAATTCTAAGTCAATTCTGGATATAAATATAAAACCAGACAATTCGAGGACCTCAAAAAGAGGTATTATTCAGTCATTTTTCTGTGTCTTGCAGGGTCTATCTTTGTCATAAAATGAGGTCTCCAGTACATACATGCCCACACCTCAATAGCTTAATTCCTTGCTAGAGTATCAATGCTGATAGATGTTTTACTCTGTCATCTCAATTTTTATGAAGGAAGGGTATATTTAGATTTGTAAGAAACTCATCACCTGGGGTTGTATGCATTGTACATTGTGTTATTAACTGTTCCTTGAAATGTACTCCATGCGATAAATTTCTTTTCTATTTTTATAACAGGAGGAAAAACCCTCTCTTATAAAACTGATACATTTACTTTTACCAAGCAATGTGAATATTTGATGCATTGTGTTTTCCATTTTACTTTCACTAAAAATAAATTTAATCACAATTACTAGATAAATTTAAATTTAGAGAACAACATCTCTCACATAATTTCAATTTTCCATTTAGCAAGTTCAAGTTATATGTATTATCATAAACTAACTTATTCTCAGTTTTCTGGAAATTGTTAAGCTTCTATTGGGCACTGAGTTTGACATAAAATATAGAAAACTAAAACTCTTCAGGAAGAATTATTTCAATTCTGTAAACATGCATCATTTGTTATATAGAAATATTCACAATGAGGGACAATTTAGCATATCTTAAAACCTAAAAAATCAGTGTCCGAATACTAATAATTCACTAAACATGATGTAAAAACATGGTGTGTATTCATAGGACTCTTTCTGGATCAGATAAATTTTAGGAAAACCGTATTCTTTTAGTTTTTCTCATTACAAAAGGGCAGTTCAACCCTAGTCTCCATTCATATGTAATTTTTCTAGTGAAAGTCTCTGGTTCACCAACTTCCTCCTCCCAAGATCTTTATTGGGAGAGAAAATAAATCACATATTTAAAATGTTTTCCCTTTAGTCAGAGAATATTTAAAGGAGAAATTTTGTAACTGATCTTCTGCTGGACTGCATTACTTCCAAGGTAGCATCTCATGCAACATCATGTACTCTTTATGCCATGATGTAATGCTTTAGCACATACTGCATGCAAACATCTGAGAGAAATATAAAAATGAACTATTCATAGTGGAAGGGAAAATATTTCACTTAAATCAAGCTGATGAATGCAATAATCATACTAGGGATGGGAACAATCATTTCAAGAAAGAATGTAAATGCTTTCAGTGTGGACAGTGTGAAAGTAATGTAGCAGAGACTGAAGAGTGGAGGAAGATACAGAGTTTAACAAGAATATAGGAGCAGTAATCTCCTAGTGTTTCATGGTAGAAATTCAAGTTCATAAACAAGCAGAAGACTAGAGGATTCTTTTCTGGAGAAACTGTACGGCACTGAGAAAATACCAGTAAATGCTGATATTTGGGGATCTGTCTGAATCTGTTAGAACATAGGCTGTTTCTATGACAAACCCAGCCCCAAACACAACAACTGACCAGGAGGAAGTTTATCTGTCTCATGTAACAGTCCAGAGACAGAAGTATGTTCAGATTGGTCAGCAGCTCTGACCCAAGGTGACAAAGTCATCCAGGGACAAGGTCCTCTCCTCTCCCTTACACTAACATCCCCTACGGCACTGTGTTCCTCATCTCACTAGCACTCTGTCAGGCACTCAGCATTTCAGCCCTCTAGAGGAAGGGAGAGGAAGTGACAAGCAAGTGCTTGCGTTCTAAGGAAGAGACCAAGATATTGCTCGCACACATTGGGAGGCTAGTCCAAGGGAGAGTCCAGCAGAGCAGAGTGCCCTACTATTAAAAGGGGTGAGGGCAGTTGTATTATGTAAAGCAAGAAAGGAGAAATGGATACTGCAAATCAACTGGCAATCTTTGCTATAACTGCCTCTCCATACTTTTCCCATAAGAAAAAACAGCTCATTGCCCAATCTCTCCACAGGTATAGAACTTAAATATGCTCCTACTGGTCTCACGCTTAAAAATAAATGTAACACCTAGAATCGTCATCAACAGAAATTTGCAGACAGCAGAATATAACTGCAAGGAAACTCTTACTAATACTCTCTGAGAAATTTAAATAGGCACTGGATGCATAAAAAACAAAATGCTTTTTTAAATGTAGGGAACAATTTTTAAAATTAATAAAATGGTCAAAATACAAAATCAAGGAACTGTCCCCAAAAGATGCGAAGGAGGGATAAGGCAGAAGTGAAGGGATGATAAACTGAGAAAAAATGTCAGAGAATTAGAGACTTGACAAAGAGGTCTGCTATCTGACCAGTAGGATTTCTCTAAGATAAAGGGAAAAAGTGTATAAGCCCCCCATCAAAAAAACTGAAGAAATTACACCAAAAATTGTCTCAGAATAAGATGAGCTTTCTTGTAGAAGGACAGAAATAAAGAAAAATCCGATATGATTAGGAATTAAAACGGCTTCTGACTTTTTCTATTGCCATTTTGGCAACTATGATACAAAAAAGATATTCTTTAAAAATACTAAAAGAAAATTATTTGTAACCCAGTTTTCTATACACAGCCAAATTATCAGTCAA
>CAUYQV010101686.1:0-42476 GCA_963574575.1 Galagoides demidoff
GGTTTTCACATGCAATCCAAAATACTTCCATCAAACCGATCCAAACAGCCTTCATGTCATTTTCTCAGTTATAGTTTTAAAACATTCTGATTCTACTCTTAGAGAGTTTCACTTGTACCCCCGTAAGAAATACCTCAAAAAATGGTCCCTCCAATCATTTCTTAAACTACAAACCATACAGCAAACTCACAGCCAATATTATATTGAAGTACAGTTGAAAACATTTCCATTCAGATTTGGAACTAGAGAAGGAAGCCCATTTTCACCAGTGCTATTCAACATAGTAATGGAAGTCTTAGCAATCACAATCAGGCAAGAGAAGAGGATCAAGGTTATTCAAATGGGGTCAGTTGAGGAAAAAAATCTCACTTTGTGGATGATAAGATATTATACCTGGAAAACTGCAGGGACTGAACTAAAAAGCTCTGAGAAGTGATCAGAGAATATAGCATTGTCTCAGGATACAAAGTCAGTACATACAAATCAGTAACTTCTACATATACTCACAATAGTCAAGCCAAATATATAATCACAGATTCTTTTTTTTTACAGTATTGACAAAGACAATGAAATACTGGGGAATTTAATTTATCTAACAAAGGACATGAAATATTTGTATAATGAATATAATGAAGGTCTGAGAAAAGAAATAGCTGAAGATGTTAACAAATTGAAAAACATACCATGCTCATAGTTGGGAGGAATCGACACTGTTAAAATGTCCTCACTAACCCAAGCAATCTACAGATTTAATGCAATCCCTATGAAAGTACCAATGTCATACTTTAAAGAACTTGAAAAAATAGTACTTCATTTTATATGGAATCAGAAAAAAAAACTTCAAATAGCCAATACATTACTTAGAAAACAAATCAGAGGCATCACAATACCAGATGTCAGAGTATACTACAAATCTAGAGTAATCAAAACAGCCTGGTACTAACACAAAAATAGAGATGGAGATATATGGAACAGCATAGAGAATCTAGAGATGAACCCATCCACATATTGTCATTTTAATAAGCCTAACAAAACCATGCATTGGGAAAAAGATTTCATATTTAATAAATGGCTATGGAATAGATTCTGAAGTAGAGGTGCAAGACTTCCTTTGAAGGTTTGGAAGAATTCTATTATGAAGCTATCTGGTCAGGACATATTTTTGTTGGAAGTTATTTTGTATTGCTGTTTCAATTTTGATGCTGGATATTGTTTTTTTTCAGAATTCTACTTCTTCCTGGTTAAGTCTAAGGAGTTAGTGTGGATTCCAGGAATTGGTCCATTTTCTCCACCTTTTAAAATATCTAGTCATAAAGATTTTTGTAGTATTCAATTATGATATTTTATATTTATATTTTTATTTGTATGAATTTTTCTATTTCTACCTTTTTGTTTCTGAATGAGTTTATTAGAAATCTTTTCTGTTTCTGATTAATTTGGTCAAGAGCTGAGAAATTCTCTTTATCTTTTCTAATAACCAACTTATTTACTTATTTATTTATTTTGAAGTTTTTGGCTGGAGCTGGGTTTGAACCTGACACTTCTGGCATATGGGACCAGCACCCTACTCCTTTGAGCCACAGGCACCACCCTCCAACTTATTTTTTCTCGAGGGTTTTTTTTTCTTTTTATTAAGTCTTATACACATAGATCAGGAGTACATTTATGCTTTTATGGGCTACAATATGTTGACTTTTTATACAATTTTCAATGATTATACCAAACTAATAAATATAGATTTCACCTCATTTACTTAATTATGTGTTAAGACATTTATGCTCTATACTTGGTAGACTTGACTTGTACCCTTACAATATGCTCCCTAGATGTGTTTCCACCATTTACCCTCCCTCTATCAAAACTCACCCATTCACTCCTATCATCCTATACTTCTCTCCTTCATCCTAGGCTATAGTGTTATCTATCTTTCATGAAAAAATGTGAGTAATTATAAATTGGTTACATAAAGGTATTGAGTACATTGGATACTTTTTCTTCCATTCTTGACATACTTTACTGAGAAGAATATTTAACAACTCCATCCATGTAAACATAAATAAGGTAAATTCCCCATCTTTTTAAAGGTTGCATAGTATTCAATGGTATATATATATATATATATCTCACAATTTATTAATCCATTCATGGGTCGATGGGAACTTGGACTTCTTCCATGACTTGGAAATTATGAATTGAGCTACAATGAACAATTTGGTGCAAATATCTTTGTGCCAAATGATTTTTGATCCTGTGGATATACACCCAGAAGAGGAATTGCAGGGTCAAATGATAGGTCTACATTTAGATCCCTGCGTGTTCTCCAAACTTTGTTCCAAAAAGAATGTACTAGCTTGCATTTCCACCAGCAGTGCAGAAGTGTTCCTTTTTCTCCACATCCATGCCAACATCTGTAGTTTGGGGACTTTGTGATGTGGGCTACTCTTGCTGCAGTTAGATGGTATCTCAGAGTGGTTTTGGTTTGCATTTCTCTGATGATTCCTTTACCACTTCTAAAAGTTTTGAAGTTGAGTCCCCAGGGTTTTCCAGTTGTAAAATCATATCATCTGCAAAGAGTGAGAGTTTGACCTCCTCTGACCACGTTTCTATACCCTCAATTGCCTTCTCTTGCCTGATTATGATGGCTTTGTCTTCCATTACTATGTTGAATAGCAGTGGAGACAATGGTCATCCTGGTCTAGTTCCAGATCAGAATGGAAATGTTTTCAATTTCATTGCATTCAATATGATACTGTCTGTGTGTTCGCTATAGATGGCCTCTATCAGTTTAAGAAATGATCTATCTCTATTAGTTTAACAAATGATTCATCTAAGGCTATTTTCTTAAGTGCATCAGTTGAGAGAATCATATGATTTTTTTATTAATGTATTATATTTATAGATTTATGTATGTTGAAAAAACCTTGTGACTCTGGGATGAAACCAACTTGGTTGTGGTGTATTAATTTTTTGCTGTGTTGTTGAATTCTGTTTGCTAGGATCTTACTGAATATTTTTGCATCAATATTCATTAATGATATTGGTCTATAATTGTCTTTCTTTGGTATTGTCTTGGTTTGGGGATCAGGGAGATATTTGTTTCAAAGATTGTGTTGGGAAGTATTCCTTCTTTTTCTATGTTCTGGAAAAGTTTATGTAATATAGGTACTGGTTCCTCTTTACAAGTTTAGAAGAATTCTGATGTGAGGCCATCTGTTCCTGGACTTTTATTTTTTGGAAGATTTCACATATTTGATGCTACTTCAGTGCTTAATATAGGTCTATTCAACATTTTTTTCTGGTAGAGTGTAGGAAGGTGGCATGCTTCCAGATATTGGTCTATTTCCTCCAGATTTTCATATTTCTGAGAATAGAATTTTTTTGTAGTAATCATTAAGGATTTTTTGAATATCTGAGGTGTCTGTTGTTATTTCTCCTTTATCCTTGCTGTTTGATGATATTAGCAATTTTACTTTTCTGTTTCTAGTTAGGTTGGCCAAAGGTTTATCAATTTTGTTAATCTTTTCAAAAAACCAACTTTTTGATATGGAGATCTTCTGAATGATTCCTTTGTTTTCAATTTAATTTAATTCTTCTCTAATTTTGGTTATTTGTTTTCTTCTGCTAGATTTGGGGTTGGAATGTTCTTCCTTTTCCAATTGTTTCAGATTATCCATTAATTTGTTGGCTTTCTCTCTCTCTCTTTCTTTTTTTTTTTTTAATGAAGACTTCCTATGCTATAAATTTCCCTCTTAGGACTGCCTTTGCAGTATCCCACAGATTTTAATAATTTCTGTCTTCATTATAATTTTGTTCCTGAAATGTGGCAGTTTTTTTTATTAATCCCATCTTTGACCCAGACATCATTCAGCATAAGGTTATTTAGTTTTCATGACTTTTTTTGTGTATGAAGATTCGTACTGCTGTTGAGTTCAAAATTAATTCCCTCACGGTCTGAGAAAATACACAGAATAATTTATATTCTTTTAAATTTGCTGAGGTTTGACTTGCAACCTAAGATGTGATCCATTTTGGATGATATCCCATGGGCTGATTAGAGGAATGCGTATTCATTTTTATTAGGATGAAATGTTCTGTAGAGGTCTGTTAAGTCCATTTGTTGTAGGGTCAAGTTTAAGTCCAATATCTTTGTTTAGTTTATTCATAAAGGATCTGTCCAACACTGCCCAAGGGCTGTTAAAATCTGCAACTATTATAGTGAAGAAAGAGCAAATTTTTCATGTCCATTAGGGTTTCCTTTATAAGTTGAGGAGAATTCTTGTTGGCCGCATAAAAGTTAATATTTGAAATCTCTTCATATTGAGTGTTTCCCTTGATTTAGTGATCATCCTTATCTTCCCTTACCTTTGCTCTGTTAAAGCCTGTTGTATCTGCAAAGGAAACTGCACCACCTGCTTTTTTCTGATTTCCATTCACCTGAATTATAAATGTCTATTTTGTCACCTTGAGTTTATTTTTATCCTTTAAGGTACTATGTGATTGTAATATGCAAGAGATATATGGCCTGAGTTTTTCTATCCAGTCACCCAACATATGCCTCTTTAAGGGACATTTTAATCCATTCACATTAACTGAGAGTATTGATAAGCATGGTTGTGTTTTGGTTGTCAAGTTTTTCAAGTGTCCAGGGAATATTTTTAATCATTTCACTATTATGGATGTTAGGTTTTGTTCAAGGTTTTCTGCATGAGTTTACTTTGGTGGTAGACCATTAAGCTGGTCATTATGGAGGAAGGATCTGAGAATATCTTGGTGAATTGTTTTAGTTATGGAAAATTTTTTCCACAGGTATAAGTTAGTGAAGTATTTGTTTTATCCATCACAAATGAATCTCAGTTTAGCAGGATACAGGATCCTGGGCTAAAAGTTGTATTTTTTTTTTTTTGTTTATTTTTAGGAGATTGAAGGTTGATGACCATTCTCTTCTGCTTGAAAAATTTCAGATGAGAGATCTGCACTCCTAATATTCTTCCCTTTGTAAGTTACATTTTTCTTACATCTGGCATCTGGCTGCTTGCACAATTTTCTCCTTCATCTTAACTTTGGCAAAGTTAATTACAATGTGTGTCTAGGAGATGCTTTATTTGTATTGAGTCATGCTAGGGTTTTGAAACTGTCTACTATCTGAATTACTGTATCTCTTGCCATGCTTGGGAAATTCTCCTCCATTATATCTTGGAGTAAAGCATCAATGTCTTTAGAACCATCCTCTTCTCTTTCATGAATTCCTATATAGTTAATGTTTGCTCTTTTGGAATGGTCCCACAGCTCTCTCAGGGAGTGATCCAGTTTTGCTCTCTACTTCTCTGCCTCTTTGAGCATTTGGGAACATTCAAAAGCTTTGTCTTCATCTTAAGATATCTTTCTTCTGCCTGCTCCACTCTATTACTGAGGGATTCTACTGTATTTCTCAGTTCTTTGAGGCCTGCAATTTCTTTTTGCATTATGTCTAAATCTTTGGACATTTTGTCTTTGATTTCATTGATTTCTTGAGACAACTTTTGAACTACTCCTTGAATTTCTAATTCCAACTTCACTTCCATTCTGGCAGTTGTATTTGCCACCTATATTCTGAATTATATTTCTGACATTTGAGCCATTTGTTTATGAATATAAATAATCTCAGATTTATTTATATCCATATCTGATACACAAATCTGTTGTGTATCATTTGTAATTCTTTAGGGAAGTTGATCTACTCTGATTATTCATTTTACCAGAGTTTTTTGACTGGTTTTTCCCCGTGATTATTTTTCACAATTTGGCTAGAGAAGCTGGTAAGGTGAAATTGGATTGAGGACTCCAGGAGTTGTAATTAACTATTCCTTTCCTAAAATCTGGGACTGGTGAACTTGGCTTTCCCCCTACAGCTTTACAAAAGTCTCTTTTATTCCTGTAGCCTGAGATTCTGTGGACCTGCTTTGTGTGATGGAGCTTAAGTGGCTCTGTTTTGTATTCAGCCAGTCTTTATCCAATCTGAGTGGATCAGTGTTTTGGGGATGAAATCTCAGCTGAGGAGAGATACAAACAACTAAGACATCCCCTCCATACAGGTAATAGCTGGGTGAGGAGAATCAGTCCTTCCCACAACAACACAACCATGGCTCAACCTTGGAGGGTCCCTGGGTGGCCAGCCAAGGTCAAGAGTTCCAAACCAACTGTCCCAGGCAGCACAATTTCTGTTCAAGTGGAAGAGTTAAAAAGGTCTCCAGCAATAAGACAAGAGGAGTCCACTGGTAGCTCAAGTGTAACTCGCTCCAGTGCCCTGTGGAGTCAGAAAGGTACACCCAGGAAAAGAGTTAGTCCAGGGGCGTTATTGCATCCTTCCCCACTTTACATCTCAGCCACGCCTAGTTGCTGGTAACCTCAAAGGACTGTGGCCCAGTTCCCTCCAATGAGCTACTGGGCCATGGTTTTGTGCCTGCTAGAGTCAAAAGAGCATCAACAGCCAAGCCGCTGCGCTCTGCCACCAGTAGGCATTGGGAATGAAAGTCCCACTCCCCCTAGTGCTCATTGGAAACTGGGGAGTGTTCCACCTGAGTCTGTTCCAATCCAGGGGTTAGCATTACAGTGTTGTTTTTTTCTTCTCTCTTACCTCTGAGAGCATGCCTCTTCCCCAACCACACTCCTCCTTTGGTGCCCCTGCAGGGTGAAGTCTGGTTCCCTTTGGCAGGCCACAGAATTGGGGAGGTGTCTCTCCAAAATTTGACACTGGCCAGAGCGCGCCATTATTGCTGTTGCCACATGGGTTCCTGTACCTCTGCCTGCGGCTGATAAGCACTTTCATGGGTCTGGGTCAGTCACCTTCCCCACTGTGTCTCTTTCCATTTCTATTTGAGTCACAGTTTCAGCACAGCTGCATCGCCATGGTCTATGCAATGCTCAGCTCTAGAAGCAACCAGCAGACACTCTGGTTTCTGTAAGGGGTAGGCTTCCAGACATCCAGGCAAGAGGGTAAGGGTAGATGGGGAGTTCAGAATGGCAGGGAAAATATTTTTTCCACTTTTATGCTGGGCAAGAGTATGCCCGGGCTCACTGTGGGATCTCTCTGGAGAAGAAGTCCCGGCTTTCATGGGCTCTCTTCCTTGAGGTGAAACAAGATTTCTTCTGTTCACTATTCACTTTTAAAGATCATACAGTGAGCCACTCTCTTGGGGGGAGGGGATCGACTCTTGTCCTCTTTGGGATGGGTTTTGTACATGAAAATTGCCTCCTTGGAGTCACAGCTTGCCTCATTAGGGGTGATGTGCACTTATCAATATTCTCTCTCAGCTCAGCAATCGATCTTCTGCTTTATTGTGTTCATTCTAACCATTATCTCTCCCTCTGAATGGGGGCTTCTTTTAAAAGCTGTCTCTAGTCAGCCATCTTACCTTGCCCCTCAATATGTACAATTATTATGCACAATTAAAACTTTAAAAAGTAAAAAAAATAGCCATATTATCAAAATCTTACTTCATGAAAGTTAAAACTTTCTTAAAATACTATAAATTATTTATTAGGTAAGCTAACACATTCCCATTACACATTTGTAACTTCTACACTTGCATTATTACATTGGAATTTTATCATTGATTGACAGTAAATAGCTAAGGATGTACTCAAAACAAGTATGGAAAGGTAACAGATATACAAACATGGCCAGACTATCAGTATCATTAATTATTAATATGTATTAACTGAGGTATTATAGCGTTAAAAATAATTTCTTTGTACCATTTAACACATATAAATGAGAATGGATTACTTTTATAGTTAGAAGTGAATGTTTTGTAAGATTCTAAAGTACAATAATATCTTGTATTTTTAAAAACCTTTTACCAGGTGATCTCAATATAATTTTCTGACTTACAAGACAAAAAAGATGACTTTCATGCAAAGCCAAAAAAAGTTGTGTGGCATTTTATAAAATAATTTGTCATTTAAGTTGTCACTCTGATTGTTAGGGCAGAACTTCAGATATGATTTCTTGCTTCAGTTGCATGTATGTTAGCAAGGAGGAAGTCATCACTTCAAGATTCTTTTTCATATGTCAGATAGAATAAAAATACTAGCCTCATAAATCATGCAAGTTTGTTGTGTCAATCGCATAATTTAATGTATGGGAAAGCTCTTAGGAAAATTAAAATTGCTTAACAAACTTAAATTATGACTTTGTGTATGAACATAAATAAGCTAATTTTCCTCCATATACATTGGGATACTTATATCAACATTTGTCATACAACATAGGTCATCAATTTTTTCATTTCACAGAAAGCAGTAAAAGACCAAGATAGGTTATTTGGAATAATTTGTAAAGTAAAGAAAGGACAAGTTTGAAGATTTACCATTTGTTCATCACTTTCTATGTACCAGGTACTACATGAGGTACTTTAAAGATATGTTATTTATTTATTCTTATTCTAACCCTGAGAGATAGATGGTATTTCCTCCATTACACAAATGAATAAAGTGAAAACCAAGTAGGTTAAGTAAATTGACCAGGTCACACAACTTGTAAGTAGCAGACCCAGGATACATAGTTCTGTCAGACTACAAAACTTGCCCTTTTACTTTTTGGTCTCTTTAGCTACCACCTGCTTGGACAATGTTTAATTTCTTTTGGAATGAATACATGTTTTCCAGACAGTAAAATGGTATAGAAAAGAAAGTTTTTTTTTTTTTTAACTCATTTACTTTCTCTAACAAAATAAATGGTTCTCTTCTTTTTTTTTTCCCTTTTATTAAGTTAAATGCACATAGATCATGAATACATTTATGCATTTGTGGGGTACAATGTGTTGATTCTTTTATACAATCTGGAATGGTTACATCAAACTATAATATAGCTTTCACCTCATTTACTTAATTATTGTGTTAAGACACTTATGTTCTATACTTGGTAGATTTGACATGTACCCTTACAATATATTCCATAGGTGTGGTTCCCCTGTTTACTCTCTCTCTATTGAACCTCCTCTCTCTCCTCCCATCCCTCTCTAATTCTCCACTTCATCCTGGGTTACAGTTATGATCTCTTCTAAAATCTATTCTATTGACCTTGTATCTCTGTGTTGAAAATCTTTTTGTTCCTTGCTCTTTCTGTAAGACCAAAGTATTCGTATTTGAATTTAACACACTCCAGAAATTTGAGGCCATTTGAGTTACAAATGTTTGCAAGGATAACTTTTTCTCCTGGAATTAATTATTTTATTTACAGCAACTGATATTTTTATGTGTATGATTGCATTTAATTATAGGCACATAAGTAATTCATTTATAAAATCAAATTATCTGACTAGGGAGATTGTGTATTTTGATTGTGTAATAGACATTCTGAAATTGACTTACAATTTATAAAAGCCAGATAATAAGTGGAAAGAGTCTATTTCATGGCTGTTTAAACATTTAAGTTTGTTAACCCTTGCACTTCACTTTTTTGTTTTTGATGTTCAGTTGTAGCATGGAAACAATTTGTTAGTGAGTTTTAATCCACAAAATAGCCAGTAAGTGCTTATACCATGCTATACCAATTGGAAGTGTTTGGGTTTTATGAGAATTTCAAGAACAAAATTAATAGCTTGTCTTTAATTTCATATATTTATTCTTTTTGTATTCATATTTTTCATCAAAATGGTTTCTAATGTATACATATATCATATGTATTAGTACCACTTACATGGGTAAGACTTATTCTTAGTATCTACGAAGTAACTTACTATATTAATGTATATTTTGCATGTTACTGGTCCAAGTGCATCACATAAACATATTTCTTAATAAGATGTTTGTCATTTTCCTTAATAATAATTTAAGTGTCAGGCAATATTATAAACACTTTTATAGATTATAACAATCTTTATAGCAATATCCTAAAATAGTTACCATTATTATATTATCAACACTTTTATTTTTCAGACTGAGGAAACTTAAGATTAGAGATTTTATACAACTTTCCCATGATCAAAACTTTCAAGAAGTGGAGCCAGGAAAAGAAACCAGAAAATTAGACTTAAGAGTCTACTAGATTTTTAAACAGTACCCTACATCAACTCTTTGTTTATAAAGAAACTAGTCAAGCATAATGTTATAACAAGAATAATTCAAAAAAGGAGGCACTTACTCCTTTACTTTTAATAATAGTACCAACATTCCCTTTACTCTCCCCAGTACAGAAAAAGAGTCATCTAACACATAACTCTTCATCATTCCCCACAGAAAATCACTTCTCAAGATCTACAAATTCCACCTCTACATTGGCTAAATTCACTATCTCTGGGGACACATAAGTTTAAGCCCGCATCTCCTAGAATTCTTAGATTATTACTGTTTTTCTATGTCTAATTATTTACTGGTCTAATCTATGCTACAGACCACTATGACCTGAGGCAAATTAAACTATCATTATAACTATGTCATTGTTCACAGAATTTCACAAGAAAGATTAAACTGATCAACCAGACATTCAAGGTGCTAAATAATCTCCCTCAGTGAACTTTTTATGGTCACTTATCAGCTTTCATTCACAAGTACTATGTTCTAACCTAAAGGATCTACCACAAATTCAAAAAGCACAACCTCTTATTCTCTTTCTATTTTTTTGCCTTTGCTTGATAATGTTCCTTCTGCCCATATTCCATTATTAGTCACTTTTGCCTGTATATTTTTTACTCAGTCTTTAAAATCATATCTCAAATTATATTGTATTTATTGTCAGCCATGACATACACAGTTTGTACTTGCTTTCCTCAGTTGAATACTATCCACAACCTTCTTTTCACTATTTTGGTATTATGTCTTCTCACACGGTTACTTTGCCCTTGTCTCAATCTCTCCTATGGAAAGCAGGCTTCTTAAGGTCCTTTTGATCTTTGTATTCTTCTCATATTTAACCAAATACAGTCAACTTTGTAGGTACTTTATGTTTATTGAAATGCATACGTATGGCCTCTAACATCTCCTACAGATATAAAATCTTTTCATCAAATGGATTATAATGTTATGTTCTAAAATATGAAAAATAGAGTAACCTAAGCTTAAAATAAAATTATTTATGAGAAGAATTATTTAGGAATTGAGGGAGAAAATGAGGTCCTGAGATAGCATAACTCAAATGAGAAATGATAATTTTATTCCTATAAAACTTCTTGAAAATTCTGCCTATTTGCCTCTCTGAAAAAAAGAGATGACTCAAAAATATGAAGTCCCTGTGCCAGGCACAGTGGCTCATACTGGTAATCCTAGCAATCTGGAGGCTGAGATGGGTGGATTGCTTAATCTCAGAAGTTCTAGACATGCCTGAGCAATAGTGAAACCCCATATCTACTAAAAATAGAAAAAACTGACAGGGCATTGTGACAGAAACTTGTAGTCCCAGCCGCTCAGTAGGTTGAGGTGAGAAGATCACTTGAACCCAGGAGTTTGATGTTGCTGTGAGGTCTGACACCACAGCACTGTAGCCTGGAGCAACAGAGTGAGATGAGAGAGAGACAGAGAGAGAGAGACAGAGAGAGAGAGATAATGTTTGGAAGGTCAAGATGTGCCTCCTAAGGAATCTTGTGAGAGCTTCAGGATCCCAAACCCACAGGCACTCAATGCTGGTGAAGCAACCAGGCCATGAGGGCAAATAAGTCAGAAAGATAGGACAAGGTCTCCTCTGCAAGTAGAGAGTGGTGTCTGGCTTACAAGTTAAACAGAAAAACCGTGTGTGTGTGTTCTCTGTCTCCTAACAGCATAGTGCTAACTGATGTCCAGGTATATAGATAGATAGATAGACACATATATACAAATATATGTATATAAATATATATACATAAATGCTTATATACTTATCTATACACATACACATATTTTTTCATTTTTTGCTTTTTTCTCATTTTTTCCTTGTTTTTTCCTTCTTCCTTTGTTGATATTACTCTTGTTGTTTATATTTTATTTAGCTTGGTTGTATTTTTTTTTCATTTTTACTTTCTTCAGTAGCTAAGGCTCCTCCATTTTTCTTATAGCTCTTCAGCACCTTTTATTCTTTCCTTTTATTCCTCTCCTTTTTTCTCTGTTTTGGTAGATTTTTTCTTTTTTTTACTTTTCTCATCTTTCCCACATAAATTTATAATACAATAACTAAGTTATTCCCTTTTCCTTCATCTTATATAACTGTATTGTTTTATTTTTTATCTATTTTTATTATTTTTATTTCTTGTTTGGGGTGGAGGTTTCACAGTTTTAGTCTGGCTGGGCAGGGGTATTGGTCTACCTGAAGGAGTACATAAGCCCATGGCCTAGGGTGTCCTTCTAACTTTAGCCTTTGAAAAGATGGCATTGGTAAGTACCCAATATGAAATATAGCTGATTTTTTTCTATATTTGGTGGATGTGGGGTCTTGCTTTTGTCAAGGTTGGTAAGGAGGTCCTGATGTTTTAAATCCCACCCAGGCTAGCCCCACAAATACATTAAGTGGCAGGTGTGGATTAAAATGGCCCCATTTCTGCTGTATTTCTCCTTCTTCTGATCTTTTAATCTCTTTTCCTTCAATTAGTTCATTTCACCCACCACTTTTTCTTTACCTTTCTCTTTACATTCTCTCTTATCACTATTTACCCTTCTCTTACATTTGGCCCTATTTCAAAAGACCACTCCAAAATATAAGCTCAGAGACAAGGTAACTTAAAGTGAAGGAGGTAGTGATAGAAAAAAGTAGGGAAAATAAGTGAATAAGAATAAAACACATGAGGAAGAACCAAGAGAAAAAATCCAGAAAGATGAAAAATCAGAATAGAATAAGGTACCCCCCAGGGGATTATGAAGCAACTACTGCATAGGATTCTACCTATAACAAATAATGGAAAGGACAGGAAGGGAATTTAAAATATGGGTGACAAAAAAACAAAGAGATTTGAAGATAAAGTAGAAAAATAATAAAAAGGAAATCTAAAAACAAAACCAAAAAAAGACGGATAAAACACATGAAGAATATAAAAAGGATATGTCAAAGGTTTAGGAAATGCAGGTGTCAATCAGGGGATTTAAAGGTTCAACAGAAAGTATAAATAATAGATTAAACCATGGAGAAGAAAGAATCCAGAGGTAGAGGATAAAGCTCTTGAGTTAAGGGGCAGAAAAGAAGAGAGAGAAAGCAGAATATTACTTCAGAAAATTATGGAAGTTCAGGAATCATTTAAACATATGAATCATAGGTATCCTTAAAGGATAAGAAGAGCATCCTAAAAGAATATAAGCCCTACTGGAGGTTATCATAAAGGAAAATTTCCCAAGTTTCACTAAATATGAAACATTCCCTTTAGAGTAATATCAAACCTCATGTTGTCTCGACACAAACAGAGCATCTCTAAGACACACTGTGATGAAACTGTCCAAAGTCAAGAGAAAAGAGGAAATTCTGCAAGCAACCAGGAGAAAGTGAAGCAGACTTTTAAGCTGCAATTTTCTAAGCCAGAAGAGCATGGTCGTTTACCTTTAACTTTCATAAACAAAACAATTTTCAGCCCAGAATTCTATATCCTGGTAGACTAAGTCTGAAAATCAATGTAAAAATATTTTTTTTTTTTTTTACTGACATGCAAACATGGAAGAAATAAGCAACAAGACCAGTTCTACAGGAAAATGTTATATCTGTTCTCCACATTAACTATCACAACGGAACACCAGCTAAGTAACACCCAGCAAATAAGGGCCAAAATATAGCTTCCACAATGGCTCAAAGAATAAAACTAAGCAATGGCCTTTCACAAAATAAAATGAATAGAACACAACGCTTATCAATTCTCTCAATAAATGCAAACAGCTTCCTGACTGAAAAGGTATAGGCTCACAGACTGTATTAAAAAAAGCACAAGCCATCCATGTCCTGTCTCCAGCAAACCTCAAAGGAAAGAAGTAGACTCAGGATGAAGGGTTAGAAAACAATATTTGAAGCTAATGGAAATCATAAGAAAGGAGGAATCACAATCTTACTTTCAGATATAAAAGGATTTAAAGCAACTACAGTTAAGAAACACAAAGCTGGTTACTTCATACTGGTAAAGTTTACAATACAGCAAGAGGTCATTTAAATTATAAGTATTTGTGCACCCAACTTCAATTCTTCCATATTTATAAAACAGACCTTGGTTGGTCTGAGAAATATGATATCCTATAACACCATAATAGTAGGGGACTTTGACACTTCTCTGACAGAACTGGACAGATCCTCTAAACAGAAACCAAACAAAAACACTAAGGACTAAAATGTAACCCTAAAACAAATGGGCTAAATATACATATATAGAACACACTATTCCAAAGCTAAGAAATATGCATAGGTCTCGTAAACCCATGGAACATTCTCTAAAACAGATCATAACCTAGGATATATACCAAACCTCAAGAAAATCAAAAGAATTAAATTTATATTTTGTATCTTCTCAGACTACAAGTCAAAAAAAGGGGAACTCAACACCAAAAAACATTTTCATCCCCATACAAAAGCATTGAAATTAAACAACCTTTTGTTAAATGACTATTGGGTCTAGGAAGAGATAAAAAAGAAATAATTAACTCCCTTAAACATAACAGTAATGAAGACACTAGCTACTAAAGCAAGTGGGACACTGCAAAAGCAGTCCTAAAAGGGAAATTTATTTTATTAAATGCCTACATATGAAAATCAAAAAGAAAATACATCACAAACATAATGAATAATCTTTAAGAAATGGAAAATAAAGAGCAATCTAATACCAAATCCAGCAGAAAAAAATAAATGACCAGAACTGAATCAGAAATAAATGAAATTGAAAACACAAGAAGAGTTCAGAAAATTAATGAACAAAAGGTGGTTCTTCAAAAAGATAAATAAAATGGATAAACCATTGGCCAGATTAAGTAGGAACAGAAAAGTAAAATCTCTAATAACATTCATTAGCAACAAAAGGGGTAAACAACAGGAGATACCACAGAGATACAAGAGATTATCTCTGACCACTGCAAGACATTGTATACCTAGAAATGTGACAATGTGGAGGAAATACACCAATACCTGGAATCACACCATCTCTCAAGACTTAAGCAGGTTTAAATAGAACTCTTAAAAATATCAAGCACTGAGATGAAAGAAACACTAAAAAAGCTTCTAATGAAAAAATCTCTGGATCAGATGCCTTCATACAAGAATTCTATCCAACCTTCAAAGAAGTGATTGTACCTTTACTGCAGAACTTATTGCAAAACACTGAGAGGCATGGAAGCTTTCCCCAACATATTTTATAAAGCAAATGTCACCTTGACACCAAAACCAGGAAATTACCCAAATAAAAAGGAGAATTATAGACCAATTTCACTAACAAATATTGCTGCAAAAATATTCAACTAAATCCTGGCCAATATATTACAGCTACATATTAAAAAATAATACATTAAAATCAGTTAGGCTTCATCCCAGGGATGCAAGGACACAAATCCACAAATGTAATTGCCCATATCAATAGAAGCAAAAGACCATGTGATCCTTTCAAAAGGTGCCAAAAAAGCATTTGGTATAATTCAGCATCCTTTTCTAACAACATATACGAATATATACATAGGTGGCACATTTCTTAAACCATTTGAAACCATCTATAAGAAATCCATAGCTAATATCATACAGAATTGAATAAAAATGAAAGCTTTTCCACTTATATCTTGAACCAGACAAAGATGTCCAATATTGCCACTGCTATTTAACATAGTTCTGGAAGATCTATCCAATGTCACCATGCAAGAGATAGATATAAATGGCATCCAGATGGGGGAGAGGAGATAAACACTTGCTCTTTGCTTATGATATAATGGTATACTTAGAGAACCTCAGAGACTCAACCAAAGGCTCCTGAAAATGATCAATAAATACAGTAACATGTCTCAGTGTATAAAAACATTGCTTATGAATCAGTCGCCTTTTTATATGCTATTAATGACCAAGTTGAGTAGCTAATCAAAGACACAATTCCCTTTACAGTAGCGTCAAAGAAAATGAAATACCTACGAATATACCTAATAAAAGAGGTGAAAGATATCTACAAAGAGAATTATGAATCCATAAAAAAAGAAATAGCAGAATACATTGCCAAATGGAAAAACATACCATGCTCTTGGCTGGGAAGAATCAATATTGTTAAAATGTCCATAGTAACTAAAGCAATCTACAAATTCAGTGCAATCCCATTAAAATACAAAGCCTCATATGTTGAAGAATTGAAAAAAATTACTTCAAAATTTTACGTGGACCCAGAAAAAAAAGCTCATATAACCCAGATTTTTTTTTTTAATAAGAGGAAGGGCTTTATTCACCAGTCAGCAGCTTATAGCATAGAAGAATTCCAAATGGCTGTGCTCTCTGACTGTCTTGGTCTTTCCCTTTTTATCTACAGTCAAAAAGTTCCAACCCATAGGTGCCCTTCTCATTGGTCAGTTTGAATCAAGTGGGAGATGCTATTCCAGCCCCCACAGAATTACAGGATTTCATAGAAGTGGAAATTTCCAAGTTGTAGGAAGTTCAGTTTACAAATTGCCAAGAGCTGAGTCACCACGAAGAGGACCCTGCAGGTGTATCCTTGTGGTCACCTTGAGAAGACCTGTTCTCTTAGACCTCACCCTTCTTGGGTATCCTCTCTCATTGCCCCCTTTTGAGACTCTAATATATTCTAATTTGGGGTCTCAATATCAGCTTGCTTCTTCAGGTGCCAATATTAATTACTTTTCAGCACTTAGATTTTAGGGACTGCAACTCCTCTTGGGTTCTGTACTCAGGCCTTAATAGTACCAAGGTGGTGGGCTAATACACATATGAGTTTTTACTTTTCCCTATATGACATCCCTCTTCCCCTTTTCTCAAAGTCCAAAATCCAATTAAGACAAGTCCCTTGAGGAGTTTCCTCAGGCTTCAGCCATTCATTGACCAGCCAGCTCCCAGTATGTGGCTGGAGCAGGGCATGTTGTAACCTAGGAAATTTTTAGCAGTAAAAACAAAGCTAGAGGTTATCTGACATTAGATTATATATTAAAAGTCCACAGTTTTAAAAACAGCATGGTATTGGTACAAAAATGGAAGCATAGACATAAAACTGAATAGAAAATCAACATATGAAACCAATCTCTAGTTGCCATCTGATCTTTGATAAATGAAACAAAAGCATACACTGTAGAAAATAATCCCTATTCAACAAATTGTGTTGGTAAAACTGGATAACCACATGTAAAATACTGAAACTGAACCCACACACTTTGCCACTTACAAAAATTGACTCATGGTGGATAAAAAAAAAAAAAACTAAAATATGAAATGATAAGATTCCTAGAATAAAGTGTCAGAAAAACTCTTGATAATGTCAAACTGGGGAAAGATTTTATGAAGAATTCAGTGGCAATTTCCAACAATGACAAAAATAAATTAATTGGACTTAATTAAGTTGAAAATCTTCTGCACAGTGAAGGGCACAAAAATTAAAACAAATAGAAAACCTTTAGAATGGAAAAAGATATTTGGATATTATGAATATGACAAAGGGTTGATAACTAAAATTTACAGAGAACACCAATTAAACAACAAAAAAAGAGCAAACAATTCTATCTATAAGTAGGAGAAATGAACAGAAACTTCTCTGGGAAGACATTTGAATGGCTAACAAACATATGAAAAAATGCTCATTGTTCCTTATCATCAAAGAAATGCAAATCAAAGCCCTTTTGAGATATCATTGAACCCCAATGATAATAGCCAACATCCCAAAATCCCAAAGTTGTAGATGCTGGCACAGATGTGGACAGAGGGAGATACTTTTACACTGTTGATGGGACTACAATCTAATATAGCTTCTTTAGAAACAAGTATGGAGAATCCTCAAAGATCTCAAATTAGATCTCCCATTTGATCCTGAAATCTCATTACTAGACATTTATCTAGAAGGAAAAAAAATCATTTTATCATAAGGATATTTGATCTAGATTGTTTATCACAGCTCAACTTACAATTGCCAAGATGTGGAAACAACTTAAATGTCCGTCAAACATGAATAAATTAACAAATTATGATATATATCATGGAATATTATTCAGCTATAAAAAGACACAGACTTTACAACTTTTGTATTAATTTGGATGAAGTTGAAATACATTCTTCTTAAGTAAGGTGTCACAAAAATGTAAAAGCAAATGTCTGATGTACACGATTCTAATATGAAGTCAGTAAATGATCTAGTACCTGTCCACTTTAAAAGGAAAGTTTAATTTAATTCAAGTTGGTGGGAAGGAGAAGGAGAGAAGGGGCAGTGGGGAGGAGAGAAAGGAATAGATTTGCTCACATGTAATAGACACAATGTAAGGGTAATTGCACAATTTTGGGCCTGAAATATAACTACATGAAGAACTCTAACAAATACAAATATTGTAACCTAGTGTTTGTACCCTCACATTAACCTGAAAAAAGGTATGAATTCCTGAATAATTATATGACTTCATCAACAAATAGCAGCTGTCTCTTTCATCAAACTTGTAAATGTGTAGCTGCAGTAGAATTGAGTTTAGCTAACCTCATTCGTTGCATGAGATTTGAAGTTCATTCTTCCCTATGTTAAAGACAACCTATATATGCTCTAAGTCCAAAGTGCAATAGAATCTGATATGAGCTTGAACACAAACTGAAAAGTTGAAAGAATTAATTGAGAAGGAGCTGATAAAATCTATAGACCTGTGATCTAGATTTAGTTTATTACCAGAAGTTGTTTGGTGCTGAATCTCCTTAACTTCTCATAAAATGAGAGGGATGATAGAATCAGACTACTGACCTGCTTAAGTAGAACTAGCCCACCCAGGAAGTGTTGAGTACATACATACCCGTCTGCTTTTCTGACCCTTTCCCACCCACATACCCAGGTGCAACTAACCTGCCCAGGAAGGACCAAGTGTATATTTCTCTCAGGAAATAGTGAATGGACCAATGCCTGCCTTTCTGAACCTTTTCCCTACCTGTCCAAGTAGAACTGACTCATCCAAAATGGACTGTATGGAATGTATGTCCCCCTGTACAAATAGTGAATGGACAAATCCCTGCTCTCTGACCCTTTAAAATCCCCATCTACCATAATCCACGTATGGATTTCTTCCCAGTCAGGAATTTTCACAATACTTACACTCAGGTAGAATAAAACCACCTTGATTGCACAGAACTGGGAATCCATCTTCCTTTTGTCTCGTGCCTTAGAATAATCTTCCATTTTTTGCTCCAGAATCTCTCACATGGTGCAATGACTCAGATGGAGAAAAATCTCCATGGGAAGCTGAAAATATACCCCATCAGACCTAACCAAACAAACCATTATTCCTGCATGATGAAGAGAAATGGGATGCCCTCTGACTCTGCCCAAAATTCATCCATTTAATATTGAGGTGAGTCTTTCTCTAAAACTTCTTTTCTGAACTTCTTTTCTTTTTCCTTCCTACTCTAACCCCCTTTCTCCACCCTCTGTTTCAGCCCTTTTTTTTATTAAATCATAACTATGTACATTAATGCATTTATGGAGTACAATGTGTTGATTTGATATACAACATGGAAAACTTACATCCAAATTGTTAACATAATCATCACCTCACCTACTTATTTATTGTGATAAGACATTTATACTCTACTTTTAATAGTTTTGAAATGTACCATTGTATTATGCACATTAGGTGAGGTCCTACCAAATGCTCTCCCAGCCTCCCTCTTCCCCTCCCCCTCCCTCATATTCCCTCCTTGTTTCTGGACTATAGTTGTGTTTTATCATTTTTATGTATGTGTCAGTGATTACATATCGGTTCCATGATAGTATTGAGTATATTGGATACTTTATATTACATTTTTGAGATGCTTTACTAAGAAGAATATGTTCTAGCTCCAGTCAGGTAAACATAAAAGAGGTAAAGTCTTCATCTTTTTATGGCTGCATAATATTCCATGGTATACATATACCACAATATGTTAACCCATTCATGGGTTGATAGGCACTTGGGATGCTTCCATGACTTGGCAATTATGAATTGGGCTGCAATAAACCTTCTGGTGCAAATATCTTTGTTGTAAAGTTATTTTTGATCATCTGGTTACATACCTCATAGTGAAATTGCAGGATCGAATGGCAGGTCTACTTTTATGAGTTCCATGAGTATTCTCCAAACTTCTTTCCAAAAAGGACATTTTATCATGCATTCCCACCAGCAGTGTAGAAGTGTTCCCTTCTCTCCACATCCATGCCAACATCTGTAGTTTTGGGATTTTGTGATGTGGGCTAATCTTACTGGAGTTAGATGATATCTGAAATTGGTTTTGATTTGCATTTATCAGATGATTAAAGATGATGAGCATTTTTTTCATGTGTTTGTAGGCCATGTGCCTGTCTTCTTCAGAGAGGCTTCTGTTTAAGTCTCTTTCTCACAAAGAAATGGGGTTCATTGTTATTTTCTTATTGATTAGTTTGAGTTCTCTGCAGATTCTCATTATCAGATCTTTGTTAGAAGTATAACTTGCAAAAATCTTCTCCCATTCAGAAGATTGTCTGTTTGCTTTACTTATTGGGCTCTCAGCTATTTGGAAGCTTTTTAGTTTGATCATTTCCTAATAATATATTTTTCATGTTGCTTGAATTGCCAAGGGGCTTTTCATAAAATATTTTCCCAGGCCAATATCTTTGGTGCCTTTTAAAAGCATGAGTATATAATCTCTTGGTGTCTTTGAAAACTTCCTTTCCATCTTCCCATTTTAAACTGTAAATTCCAGTGGTCAATGTCTTTTCTGGTCACAGGATAACTACAGTGAACTAGGCTCACCCATTTGATGCTCCACTGTGGGCCTAGATCCATCCAGCTGGTGGTCACACACAGAGACTAAGTGCTCTCTGACCCCATTCTCACCCATCTGGTGCCCTACACCCCTCTGGTGGTTAAGGTCACATGCAGAGCCAAGGCCTTCTTTTGACTAAGGTTATATTTGGGGATATCACCTCATCCTTGATAAGCCAAGCTTGTCAGTCCATTGCCCTACTGTGGGGCTGGACCCATTTTCAGTGGTTCTGTGAGCCAGGCTTGCCTGCCTGTCCAGTAGCCTCCTGGAGATCTGGATCACTTTTCAGCTGACAGCCAAATGCAGAGGCGAGGTCCTTTCTGGCTGCAGTCTTGGTCATTTCACCCCTCCTTTTCCCATTTTCTACTTCCAGTTTTTGATATGGGCACCACTCAGTCACAGATCCCCCCTTATTCTCCTTTAATCTGTCTTTTAACTCACCTCAAGTCTCTACATCTCTATCCTGACCCCAAACCTAAACACCTCATTATTTTCTGTAATATGGCTTGAACTATATATAATCTGGACAATGGCTTCCACTGGCCGGAAAATGGCACATTTGACCTCTCAATTCTCACTAATCTCAATAACTGCTGTCAGAATGTAGGCAAATGTTCAGTATTTCTCTACATCCAAACTTTTGTCCTCCTCTGAAACATTCCTTCTCTGTGTGCATCTTGCGAACCCTCCCAGATTCTTCAGGCGTGGGTAACACTGGCTTCCCCTGACCTATCAGAATCTCCATTCTTTATTCCTAACTTGGCAGACAGCCCTCCCCCTTCTGTCCTTCCATAGCCTCTCCTGCTCCTCTCCAACCACTCAACTACAATCCCTCCATTTTCTCAATCAGAACAGCCAGGATATTCCTCTGTGTGGAATACCTCTCTTCCATCTATAGCCTTCCATCATTTACCCATTCTCCTTGCTCTCCAACCCCTAGATCCATATCCTTTGCTTAAACAATACCCCATCCCTCCTATTCTGCCCCCTACCCATCCTCCACTGCATGTGGTATGGCTTTCAGACCCCCAGCAAGATATTGATCTCCCCTTCAAAGTGCGGCAGCGCCTCTCAGAGCTCCAGTTACTATTTTCCACCATTAGTCAAAACCCAGGTACTTCTTAAAACTCCATGGAGCACTCTGAAAAAAAAAATCTTCCTCAGGATTGTGCTTTAAGTGCAACAGATCAAGCTTTTAGGCAAAGCACTCTGCCTACAAACTTTACTGGAAGTCTGACTGCCCACGTCTTTCTGAAGAACTGATGTTGCAATCACTCCGGAGACCTAGGGTGAACTTGTGACTTCTTGAGCCTAACTGCAAAAGACTTATGACTTTTGGAAAATAGGAATGCACCTTGGATTCCATCTTGGAAAATGAAACTTTGGGTACTTTTGCTAGTGGAAGGTAAGTCAATCTCTTTTCTCTTTTCTAATAAACATGGGAACAATTTCTTCCATGCTGGCACCTTATAAAGGACCTCTAAAACAAACAGATCTCAGGGGTGAGAATTAATTATAATTTACTGTGCCTTCAGACTACTCTATCCTCATGGCACTGGAATCATGGTTTCCTTGATTATTGTTTATGATAGGGCTACTAATTATGACATTTCTCATCCTCAGTTGTGGACCAATAAACCTCTAGCTCATCTTACAAATGCTCATATCCTCACCTTACTGGATATCAACCAGCTCAGACTGAAAATCCAGAAGTATGCCTATAAACATCACAACCCTCCCCCTCCACTTCTCTCTTTTTTTATAGGCAGTCCACTCAGTCCCTTACCCAGCAGGAAGCAGCCAAAGACATACCACAAGGATCACTCTTCCTCCTTATAATAGATTAGAATAACTGGAATGATAGAATCAGATTACTGACCCACCCAATTAGAACTAGCCAAACCAGAAAAGATCAAGTACATCCGTCCCAGGAAATAGTGAATGGACCAATTCCTGCCTCTCTGACCCTTTTTCACCCACCTCCCCAGGTAGAACTCACCCGCCTAGGAAGGACCGAGTGTATATCCCTCCTAGGAAATAGTGAATGGACTAAATCCTACCTTTATGACCCTATAATATCTTCATGCACCATAGTCCATGTGTCAATTTCTTCCTTGTCAGGGATTTTCAACTCACCTGCACCCAGGTGGAATAAAACCACATTGATTGCACAGAACTGGGACTTGATCTTCCTTTTGTCTCATGCCTCAGAATAATCTTTCATTTGGGGGTCTAGAACCTCTCAGAGAATACTCCAAAATAAGTTTTATTCTACATTAATCTACTAAGAGTCATATTGTCTTTACTGAACCCTATTAAAAAAGTGACACACATGTTTGTTTTGGCAGCACATAAATTAAATTTGGAATAATACAGAGAAAATAAGCATGGCCCCCACACAAAGATAGAGTGCAATTTTTTAATTGTTCCATAAAACAAAAGAAAACAAAAAAGACACACAGAAGCAAATTATTTCAGTGAAGAATATTGAAAGCATTCATTATAATTATTATAAATTTAGCTGATACCATTCTATAAGAGGCATTTTCTTGAGTGCTTTATATATATTATCTTGCTTAATAGCCACTAAAATTCTACGAGATTTTTGTGCTTACAGCTAACTCCATATATAGATGAGGATACTAAAACATACATAGGTATGTAGCTTGCCATGAGCACCACGAATACAGGCATACCTCAGGTGACATTTTATATTCAGTTTTAGACCACCTTGAAATAAAATGAATATTATAATAAAGTAGGTTATATTTTTATTTACTGGTGTATATATAAGTTATTCTTACATTTCACTGTAGCCTATTCAGTATGCAATAACATTACATCTATAAAACCAACATACTTACTTTAGTTAAAATACTTTACTGCTACAAAATGCTAAATATTGTAAGAGTTTTCAGCAAGTCATAATTTTTTTTTTGCTGCTAGAGTATCTTACCTTGATATTAATGGCTGCTGACTGATCAGGGTGGTGGCTGCTAAAGGTTGATGTGTCTGTGATGACTTTTTCAAACAGGATAACAATTAAGTTCACTGCATCAGTTGACTCCTTCTTCCATGAAGGATTTCTCTGTAGCAGGTGATGCTATTTGGTAACCTTTTACCCACACTATAACTTCTTTCATAGTTGAAGTCATTCCTGTTAAATCCTGTCACTGCTTTGTCAGCTATGCTTATGTAATATTCTAAACCTTTGGTATCATTTCAACATGGTTGAGACCATCTTTACCAGGAGTAATTTCCATCTTAAGAAGCCACTGTTCTTTTCTCATTCATAAAAAGCAACTCCTTATCTATTCGTGTTTGTTATGTGATTGAAGTAACTCAGGTACATCTTTTTCTACTACACTTCTAGTTCTACCACATCTGCATTTATTTTCTCCACTGCAGATTTGAATTTCACAGTCATCCGTGAGGTTTGGAATCAACTTCTTTAAAACTTCTGTTAATATTAATAATTTGACATTCTCTCATGAATCCTGAATGTTTTTAATGGTACAGATTCTTTCCTAAAGGTTTTCAGTTTACTTTTAACAGATGCATCAAGACAACCACTAACTCTGATATCTATAGCGTTACAAAATGTATTTCTTAATTAATAATATATGAAAGTTAAAATCTCTCCTTGATCCATGTTATGCAGAATATATTTTGTGTTAGTAGGCATGAAAATAACATTAATTTCCCCATCAATCTCCATCAATGCTCTTGGTTGACTAAGTGCAATGTAAATGTGCAATAATATATTGAAGGGAATTTTCTTTTCTGAGGAACAGATATAAAAAATGGGCTTTATTTTCAGTAAACCATGCTATAAATAAATGTTCTGCAAATCCAGATATTTTTCTTCCAAGTATAGAGTACCAACAGCATAGATTGTTAAGGCTCTAGAATTTTCAATAGTGAATTAGCATTGGCTTCAACATAAAGTCAGTGGCTGCATCAGCTATTAACAAGAGGGTCAATGTATCCTTTGAAGGCATTGACTTTTCTCTGTGAAAGTCCTAGATGACATTTTCTTACAATATAAAGCTCTTTTGCCTACGTTGAAAATCTAGTGTTCAGTGTTACCACCTTTATCATTTATTCTAGTTGGAACTTAAGGACAACCTCCTGAAACTTGTATATAAGCAATTACTGCTTCACCTTGAAGATTCAAGTTATGGAGATGACATCTTTTCTTAAACCTTGGGAACTTGTTCTAGCTTAAAACTTTTCTTTCATAGCTTCTTTAACTCTCTTATATTCATATAATTAAGTAGAGTGCAGGCCTTACTTTGGAATAAGCTTTGGCTTAAGGGACTATTGTGACTGGTTTGATCATTGTCCACACCACAAAAACTTTCTCCATATCAGCAATAAAACTGTCTTACTTTCTTATCATTTGTGTGTTCACTGGAGCAGCAATTTAAATTTTCCTTAAGAACCTTTTTTTTTCTGTTCACAACTTTGAAGTTTGTAGCAAGAGACCTAGTTTTCTCATATCTCATATTATCTCATCCTTTAACGTGTCTTTCTTACTAGGTATAATTGTTTCTAGATTTTGATTTAAAGCAAGAGATGCCAAAGTGTTTTTTCTTTCACTTTAAGTCTTAGAGGATATTGTCAGGATATTAGTTGGCCTAAGTTTAATACTGTTGCATCTCAGGAAATAGGGAGGCCACAAAAAGGGAGAGAAATAAAGAAAGAGATGGATAGTGGGGCATTCAGAATACACATAAATTTATGACTATAGTAGGTTTGCTGGAACTGGAATTTAAACCCACAAAATTGGCCCAACCACCAACTTGTATTGTTCCTTCTATTTTTCAAATTTCTCTGAATATTCTATAAACTCTCTGACCTTCCCTATTGCTAAATCAAACACTTTATAAACTTAGGGTCTTTGGATATATTTGTTCTTCTTGAAATGGTTTTCCACTATCTTTCCTACTATCTAGTGCTACTTATTATTCTGATCCCAGGATAAAGGCTACTTTTACAAATAAGTCAACCTAAACTGTAATCCTGATTAGGTGCCCCTTCTATATGCTCTCAAAGAATCATGGACTTGATTCCTATCACTTCTTACAGTTACAATAAGTAGTATTATATTTATATTATATAGTGTATCTGTAAATTTCTTGTGCAATTTAAAATAGAGCAATAATAAATGTTATTAAAATATATAATAAATATTCTTTTTTTTCTAGAAGGTAAGCTTCATAATCACAAACACTTTGATTTGGTCATAACTGTATTCACAGTATATAGAAGCGTGTCAGGGACATAATAGATTTTTTAAATATTTGTTGAATAAATCAGTGAACACATAATTTAACAATGTGTATGTCTTGGGGGAAAGAATTATATTTTTTGAGAATATTTCTGGTGACATTAATTATCTGGGTGCACAGACAGTCCTGGCATATGTACAGAAAATTAAGATAAATAGAAAAGACCACTGTGTTGCAACCCGTCAGGCTCCTATGGCCCTGGTCTCCGTTAGTGCAGGAAGGAACCAGGCAAGAGGCGGATTAGAAGTACAAGTTTGTGGAAGGCGGCTAACCCCTACTTTCCGGGTAGCCCCAAGCAACCTCTGCACCAGCCTTTTATTGAGCCAGAGCAACACAGCTGAGGGGAGTAATTAACAATGACTACGTGCTGAGGGCATGGGCTCCTCCCACAAGGAACTCCTGTGGAGGAATGGCCCGAGGGCTACACCTCAGCTGCAGATCATCTTGCTGGGATGGATGTTGGCATCTCCTACACCACTGGTTATATACCATTACAAAAAAAAAAAAAAAAAACTCTTATATCTCCTGCAGTAGAGCCAGGCACATATTCATGGAAAATTTATTACATTTTGTTTTGAAGGGTTTTTAATCTCCATAGACTTTGTGCCTAGTTACTGAGAACAGGAATAAGGTTCAAGATGAGGAAAAGGAGGGTAAGAAAGGGGAAAAGAAAATACCAAAGATAAAAAATCCTTCTGTGACAAGCCACTATCTTTTTCTGCCCTTGTTGTCTTAACCCTTATTTATTCCCATAGAACAGTGGCTTACAAAGAAGCTATTGGTCAATGTGATTGTCTTCATCATGTTTGGTAAACAAAGAAATTATGTTTTTGATACAACGGCTTGACTTTTTTTCTGAAATTGACCTGGAACAAATATTTATAACAATTTACAACACATTTAAAGTGGAAATTTTGTCATTTATTTTTATTTTAATAATTACAAGTGCTGTTAACTTCTTGTTATATTTTCAGAAAGATTATTTTTCAAAATGCGAGAGTAAGTTTATAAGTAAATAATACTAGAATTATTCTCTAAAGAAATTTTTGTGAGGGTAAATTACTAAAAATAATGACTAAAATAGATGATTCAATTACCAAAAATTGTCAAAGATTTAAAAATTTAATTCTGGCACATTTTTGTGAATGAGCTCCTAATCCTTTGCTTCATTTCTATCTTAAACCTAATAGATACCAGATGTCAAAAATTTCACTTAAATAACAATACCATGTTTTTAATTTGTTTTACATATTACAAAGTGATTTCATGTATACTGACTAATTTAATTTAAATTAAAAGGTCATATATTCCAGAAGCAACAAAAATGTGCTATCTGTGTTTTCATTCACTGATATCCTTAAATGACAAAAAAATGAGGTAAATCCATACTTTCCAAATTTAATGTTCAAAAGACAAGTATGGGCACTATATTTTTGAAAATATATATACATATTACATTAATACCATTAAATAAATTTAGGAGTTAATAGATATATAAAGAGAATAGACGATTTTTCTACTCTGTGTTATTATTGAGGTAAGTGTACATTTAAGCAAAGATAGCCACTTCTAAAGAGGCACAGAAATACAGATCAAATCACGTGGCTTTACTTGAGCTTGCAGGAAAATAGATCAGTCCTGCAAGCAATAGACATTATCAGAAAGTTAAAAGTCAGTTTGCATATAAGCTTCCAAGGATTATAGGGTAGCAATATTTTAAGTCATTCTTCTAATATAGAAATGATAAGTTTGTTAATTAACAAATATAAGTGTAAAATATCTAATATATACATTGATCTACTAAGCTTTCTTATCATATTACCTAAACTATCTATCATAACATAGTAGAAAAAAATGAATACATATTAAAATTATCTTTAAAGAGAGAAAGGATGGGAACAAAACTCTTTCATTTTATTTCACACACAAAAAGGGTATGAAATAATACTCAAGTAAGAGGATGTTAACTTAGACCTTCATGTACAAAATAAAGTGATTTAACAAGGTGATCTAAGTTTTAGTAATAAAACTTTGTGCAAGCTAAGTTGTATCAAGTACCAATTAAAAAATAAAAAAGATGAGTTGCTGGAAGTTAATACTTAAAACTGACAGGGAAGAATAAATTAGAACAAGGAGACTGATTAATTATTAAGGCATTCTAAGAAGATTTAATCAGAAATCCAATTAGCTCTACATATTTGTGCCCTGAGGAAGTCAGTAGGTGCATATACACCAGGGTCCCCTTCAAGATAGTGTATTCTGTATATCTGTTCCTTCTCTATTTTTTAGTGAGAAAAACTACCAGCTACATTACTGTACAAGCAATACAAGAAATCCTCTGAAAGGGATAGGTACAGGAACAAGTGCTTATTTAAACCACTTAGAGTGAAGAGACCCCATACAGAAGAGCCATGTATAAGGAAAGAGATAAGAGAGAATATTCTCCATGTGTAAGGTGGTGGACGTTAGATCTAGTCTTTAACTAGTGCTCTGGGTTCTAGTTTGAGCCCTTTAGTAGCTTCTCATGCTACTCAGAGTAAAAATAAATATAGCTCAAAGAGATACATGATCTTATCTACTGTCTTCTGATCTAAAGTCCTACAACTACTTCCTTTTGTTCACTGTACTCCCCTATCAGCCTCCTTGTTCTTCCTAGATAGTGCAAAAAACATTCCACATCTAGGCCTTTCTAACTGCTGTTCCTTCTGTCTGTGACATTTGAGATCCTCAAGTATTGCTCCTTCATCTCTTTCAGATGTTAACTCTCATCAAGTTTGCCCCTGCCTACTCTATTTGAAATACAATCCTCTTTAACCCAAAGAGGATCTATCTGCCTTCCCTGTTTTATTTTTCTCTGTATTGCTTATTATCACTTAGAATGCTAAGAATTTTACTTAATTTTATTAATATTATTTATTAATAATTATCTCCTGCCTGATTGTTAACTGCATGAGAAAAGGAAATTTTATCCACTGATACTCCAACACCTAGCAGTGCACTTGGCTCATAGTAGATGTCACATATATATTTTTTGAAAGAATAGCCACTATGACACAAATTTACTATAGTTATCCAATAACTAAAAATATGTATAAATAGAAGAAATATGTCAATGTAAAAAATAGAGTTCAGAAATAGACAAATATGATAATATTTAAAAGGATGAAATTGTAAATCAGCAGGAAAAAAAGTTGAAAAAAAATCAATGATATTGGGACAACATACAACTCTAGGACCTGCCAACATTTTTCAAGTAATGCCACACACTATATTTAGATGACACACAGGTGAATGCACAAGGGAGAAAGAATATGGTTGGAGGCAACTGATCCAGGATCTCTAGCAGCTAAAACCCTGTCTGGAAACCCCTATGGCCGGTGAGATTATATCTGTGGCCAATGCAGAGTGCATCAGTTGGAAATTTCTGGACTGCACAATTTTAGGAGCAACCATTTAATTTCCTATTTTTCTATTTTATTTTATTTTATTTTATTGTTGGGATTCACTGAGGGTAAAAAGAATCAGGTTAGATAAAGACCCTCTTAAAATAGTGTTCCACCTCCAAACGGCAAACCAGCCCCATGATGCCCCCAACCCCCTTCTTCCTTCCCACTCTTGGCTTTCCCCATTCCCTACCCCCCACTGTGTACTAGAACATTAATTGTCCTCATATCAAAATTGAGAACATAGGATTCTTGTTTCTCCATTCTTGCAATGCTTTACTAAGAACAATGTGTTCCACTTCCAGCCAGGTTAATATAAAAGATGTAAAGTCTCTGTCTTTTTAGTGGCTGAGTAATATTCCATGGTTTACATATACCACAACTTGTTAATCCATTCCTGACTTAGTGGGCATTAAGGGTATTTCCACATTTTGGCAATAGTAAATTGAGCTGCAATAAACAGCCTAGTGCAAGTGTCCTTATAGTAAAATGATTTTTTTTTCCTTCTGGGTAGATGCCCAGTAATGGGATTGCATGATCAAATGGGAGGTCTAATTTGAGTTCTTTGAGGGTTCTCCATACTGCCTTCGAAAAAGGCTGCATTAGTTTGAGGTCCTACCAGCAGTGTAAAAGTGTTCCTTTTTTCTCTGCATCCATGCCAGCTTCTACAGTTTTGAGAATTTGTGATGTGGGTCATTATTACTGAGATTAGATGACATCTCAGGGTGGTTTTGATTTGCATATCTCTAATAATTAGGAATGATAAGCATTTTTTCATATGTTTGTTAGCTATTTGTCTGTCTTCTTTGTTTATTTTCCTGTTAATTTTTTTTATTAAATCTAAACTGTGTACATTAACGCACTTATGGGGTATAATGTCCTGATGTTATACATAATTTGGAATACTTACATCAAACTGGTTAACACATCCTTCACCTCAATTACTTAATTATTATGTTAAGATGTTTATACTCTACTCTTAGTAGATTTGACATGTACCCTTGCAACATGCACCATAGATGAGGTCCCACTGACTACCCTACCTCCACACAACCACCCCCCTCACTTCAGCCTCTTCTTTCCTCCTTCATCCTGGGCTATAGTTGTTTTTTATCTTTCATATGAAAAGGCAGGTGGTTATATTGGGGTTCATAATTGTACTGAGTAAATTAGATACATTTTCTTCCATTCTTGAGATACTTTACTAAGAAGAATATGTTCTAGCTCCATCCATGTAAACATAAAAAAAGGTAAAGTCTCCATATTTTTAAAGGCTACATAATATTCCATGGTATACATATACCACAATTGGTTAATCCATTCATGGGTCAATGGGCATTGTGCTGCTTCCATAACTTGGCAATTATGAATGGGGCTGCAATAACCATTCTGGTGCAAATATCTTTGTTGTAAAGTGATCTTTGGCCCTCTGTATATGTACCTAGTAGAGGAATTGTAGGATCATACAGCAGGTCTAGTTTCAGTTCTGTAAGTGTTCTCTAAACTTCTTTCCAAAAAGAACGTATTAGCTTGCATTTCCACCAGCAGTGTAGAAGTGTTCCCTTCTCTGCACATCCACTCCAACTTGTATAATTTTGGAATTTTGTCATGTGGACTAATCTTATTAGAGTTAGATGGTATCTCAAAGTAGTTTTGATTTGCATTTCTCTGATGATTAAGGATAATGAGCAATTTTTCATGTGTCTGTAGACCATGTGTCTGTCTTCTTCATAGAAGCTTCTCTTCATGTCTCTTGCCAACAATAAAATGTGATCACGTATTCTTTTCTTATTAATAAGACTGTGATCTCTGTTGATTCTAGTTACCAAACCTCTGAGAGAAACACAACCTCCAAATGTTTTCTCTCATTCTGGGGGCTGTCTCCTTGCTTTACTTACTGTGTTCTTGGCTGTTCAGAAACTTTTTAGTTTGATCAGATCCCAGGGATATATTTATGGTCTTGCTTCATTTGACCAGTGAATCCATCTCAAAAAATGTTCTCCCAGGCCAATTACTTCAAATGTTTCCCCTATACTCTCTCCAAGTATCTTTAGTGTTTCATGTATTATGTTTTAATCTTTTATCCAGTGAGAATCAATTTTAAGTAATGGTGAAAGTTGTGGGTCCAGGTTCAGTCTTCTATAAGTTGGCAGCCAATTCACCCAGCACCATTAGTTAAACAGGAAATCTATCCCATAATTCATGTTTTTGATAGGCTTATCAAAGATAAAATGACAAGTATCTAGGTTCATCTCTTGGTTCTCTATTCTTTTCCATAAATCTACATCTCTGTTTTTGTGCCAGTACCATGCTGTTTTGATCACTATAGATAGATAGAAAGGTCTGAAGTCTGGTAGCATGATTCCTCCTGATTTGTTTTTATTTCTGAGTAATGTCTCCACTATTTGAGTTTTTTTTTTCAATTCCATATAAAATGAGCTACTATTTTACCAAATCTTTAAAGAATGACAGTGGTGCTTTAATAGGGATTTCATTAAATTTGTGCATTATTTGGGGTAGTATGGACATCTTAACAATATTGATTCTTCCCAGCCATGGGCTTGGTATATTTTACCATTTATTAACATCTTCAGCTATTTCTTTTCTCAGATTTTCACAGTTCTCTTTATAGAGATCTTTCACATCTTTTGTTAGATAAAGTCCCAAATATTTTATCTTCATTGGCACTACTGTAAAAGGTATAGAGTCCTTGACTATTTTTTCAGCTTGAGTATTTTGGGTATACAGAAAAGCTACTGATTTGTGAGTATGAATTTTGTATCCTGAGATGCTGCTGTACTCCTTGGTCACTTCTAAGAGTTTTGTAGCTGAGTTCCTATGATTTTTCCAGGTATAGTATCACTTTATCAGTGAAGAGTGAGAGTTTGATCTCCTTGGACCCTGTTTGTCCCTTGATCACCTTCTCTTGCCTGATTGTGATGACTAAGACTTCATTTACTATGTTGAGTAGCAGTGGAGACAACGAGTATCCTTGCCCAGTTCCTGATCTGAGTGGAAATGTTTTCAATTTTACTCCATTCAATATGGTATTGGCTGTGGGTTTGCTGTCGATGGTCTTCATCAGTTTAAGAAATGACCCATCTATACCTATTTTCATAAGTGTTGTGATCATGAAAAGATACTGGATATTATCAAAAGCTTTTTCTACATCTATTGTAAGAATCATATGGTATTTTTTAATTTTGTTTATGTGATTAATTATATTTATAGATTTACGTAAGTTGAACCAACCTTATAAACCTGAGATAAAACCAACTTGGTCATGGCATACAATTTGCTTGATGTGTTGCTGGATTCTGGTTGCTAGGATCTTATTGAATATTTTTGCATCTATATTCATTAAAGATGTTGGTTTATAATTTTATTCTTTGTTGGATCATTTCCTGATTTGGGGATAAGGGTGATATTTGCCTCGTTGAGTGTGTTGGGAAGTATTTCTTTTTTTTTCTATATTTTAGAAAAGTTTTTTTTTCTTTCTTTTTTATTTATTAAGTCATCACTGTGTACATTAATGCAGTCATGGGGTACATACAATGTGCTAGTTTTATATACAATTTGAAATATTTTCATCAAACTGGTTAACATAGCCTTCATGGCATCTTCTTAGTTATTGTGTTAAGACATATATATTCTACATTTAGTAAGTTTCACATGTACACTTATAAGATGCACTGTATGTATGGGCCCACCAATCACCCTCCGTCCACTTGTCCTCCCCTCTCCCCCTCCCTTTCCCCATAATTTTGGGCTATAATTGGGTTATAGCTTTCATATGAAAGCTATAAATTAGTTTTGTAGTAGGACTGAGTACATTGGATACTTTTTCTTCCATTCTTGAGATACTTTGCTAAGAAGTAAATGTTCCAGCTCCATCCATGTAAACATGAAAAAGGTAAAGTCTCTATTTTTCTTGAAAACTGCATAATATTCCATGGTGTACATATACCACAATTTATTGATCCATTCATGGGTTGGTGGGCACCAAAAGGTTATGTAATACAGGTACTAGTTTCTCTTGAAAGTTTTGGCAGAATTCTGATGTGAAGCCATCTGATCCTGGATGATTCCTTTATGGGAGATTTTGTATAGTTGATGCTATTTCGGTATTGATATGAACCTATTCAACATTTCTCCTTCTGGCTGAATCTAGGAAGGTGGCGTGCTTCAAGGTATTGCTCCATTTCCTTCAGTTTTTCATATTTCTGGGAATAGAGTTTTTTTTTTTTTTTGGTAGTAATCATTGAGGATTTTTCTGAATTTCTAAGGTGTCTGTTGTTACTTCACATTTACCATTTCTAATCAATGATATTAGAGATTTTATTCTTCTGTTCCAGGTTAGGTTAGCCAAAAGCTTACTAATTTTGTTAATCTTTTCAGAAAACCAACATTTTGATTCATTGAACTTTAGAATGATTCTTTTGTTTTCAATTTCATTTTGAAATTGAATGGCTCTTATTCTGTTTCTTTTCATCTGCTGGTTTTGGGGTTGGAATGTTCTTCCTTTTCCAGTTATTTGAGATGTGCCATTAAGTTGTAGACTTCCTCTCTTTCCATTCTCTTGACAAAGGGTGCAACACTATAAATTTTCCTCTAAGGACTTCCTTTGCAGTATATCACATGTTGTGACAATTCATGTTTTCATTATCATTTTGTTCCAAAAATTTCATAATTTTCTTCTTAATCACATCTATGGCCCAGATATCATTCAGCATAAGAATATTCAGCTTCCATAACTTTATTTGAGGTTGAAGATTCCTGTTGTTGTTGAGATCAACTTTAATTCCGTCATGGTCTGAGAAAATACAAGGGATAATTTGTATTCTTTTATATTTGCTGAGGTTAGATTTGTGACCTAAGATGTGATTAATTTTGGGGGATGTTCTATGGGCTGATGAAATGTATGTGTATTCGGTCTTATTAGGATAAAATGTTCTGTAGACATCTATTAAGTCCATTTATTGTAGGGTCAACTTTAAGTCATTATTTATTTATTTAGTTTATTCTTGGAGGATATATCCAACACTACCAAGAGGTGTTAAATTCTCTATTATGGTGTAAGAAGAAATCAAATTTTCATATTCTTTAGAGTTTCCTTTATAAATTGGGGAGCATAGGGCAGTTCCTGTGACTCAAAGGAGTAGGATGTCATCTCCATATGCCAGAGGTGGCAGGTTCCAACCCAGCCTTGGCCAAAAACTGCAAAAAAATAAAATAAAATAAAAGTGAAAAAAAATAAATTGGGGAGCATTTTGGTTGGGTGCATAAATGTTAATAACTAAAATTTCCTCATGGTGAGTGTTTCCCTTGACAAATATGAAGTGACAATCCTTATATTTCCTTACCTTTGTTGGTTTAAGGCCTGTTGTGTCTGTGAAAAAAATTGCAACCCCTGCTTTTTTCTGATTTCATTTACCTGAATTATATATGTCCATCCCTTCACCTTGAGTCTATTTTTATCCTTTCATGTAAGATGAGATTCTTTTATGCTTCAGATATCTGGTCTTAGTTTACAATCCATTCAGCTAATATGTGCCTCTTTAGAAGACAATTTAAACCATTCACATTAATTTAGAGAATTGATTAGCATGGTAGTGTTTTGTGTGTCATGTTTTTCAAATGTCCAGTGGACATTTTTAATCCTTTCAACACTGTGGAACTTGGGATTTGTTCAAAAATTTCTGAGTGAGCTTATTTTGGTGGTAGAGCATTGTGCTGGTCATTGAGGCACATGGGTCTGAGAATATCCTGGAGATATGATTTATTTAAGGCAAATTTCCTCAACATATGTATGCAATTAATATCTTTAATTTCTGCATCACAAATGAAAATCAGTTTAGCTGGACACAGAATCCTTGCCTGAAAGTTGTTTTGTTTTAGGAGATTGAAGGTTGATAATCATCCTCTTCTGGCTTGAAAAGTTTCAGCAGAGAGATCTGTAGTCATTCTAATATTTTTCTCCTATAAGTTATGATTTTCTTAAGTCTGGTTGCTTACAGAATTTTCTCTTTCATATTAACTTTGGCAAAGTTAATTACAATATGTCTAGGAGATGATTTATTTGGATTGAGTTTTGCCATGTTTCTGAAAATGCCTGCTATCTGAATTTCAATTTCTCTTGCCATCCTTTGGATATTCTCCTCCATTATACCTTGGAGTAGAGTCTCAGTGACTTTTGGACCATCTTCTTCTCCTTCAAGAATTCCTATAAAGTGCATGTTTGGTCTTTTGGAGTGGTCCCACAACTCTTTCAGGGACTGATCTGTTTTTGCTCTCAACTTCTCTTCCTCTTGGAACATTTGGGAGCATTCAAAGGCGTTGTCTTCAATGTCAGAGATCCTTTCTTCTGCCTGATACATTCTCTTCTGGAGAGATTCAACTATATTTCTCTGTTCTTTGAGGACTGTAATTTCTTTCCTCATTGTGTCTACATCTTTGGAGAATTTGTCTTTGAATTCATTGATTTTGTGAGATAACTTTTGAACCACTTCTTAAATTTTTAATTCCAACTTTATTTCCATTCTATTAATCTTATTTGCCATCCATATTCTGAATTCTATTTGTAAAATTTCAGCTATTTGTTTATGAATGGCATCTTCTGTTGTGTCTCCTTTGTTATTCTTTGGGAGTTGATCTACTCTGATCATTCATGTTGTCAGAGTTTTTCCGCTGGTTTCACCTCATTATGTTTCATTATGTTTCAGAAACTGGTAAGGTGAAATTGAATTGAGGTCTCCAGGAGTCGTACTTAACCAGGTTTTATCAAAGAGCTGGGACTAGTGACTGTGCCCCTTCTAAAAATTCTATTTCTAGAAATAGAATGGTTAAACCACCTCTATAAGCAGTATAGTACTGTATATACTTGTTCAGTTGAGAAGGTGGGAGGGAAAGAATTGCAAGAGGTAATATGCTCATGTGTTCATGCTTGGACATTTTCAGATACCATTATGTTCTGTGCATTTTGTTTTGAGATATATATATATATATATATATATATATATATATAATGCATATAATGGACAGATGAGTCTTAGATTTGTAATGTATATCTCCAGATGTCAAAATGTTTGCCGTGTATGACAAAGTACTTAGTACAATTAGCACATCTTGTACACCTTGTGCTGAAATTCATAGGAAATCTTGTCCTCTGCAAATGACTTTTGGATGTGAATTTGTTCAGTCATTTCTATGCATTACACATGCCTATACTTCTCATTGAATTGAAGGCAGAGAGAAGGAAATAAGGAGGGAATGGTTCAAAGCCCAAATGGTCATGTACCTCAGATTATAACCATTGCTGTGTGTGCAATTTTATTTAACAGTGCTGTGCACATAGTGCACAAGTTCTTATATTAAATATCTAGTCTTTCTAGATATTTAGAAGTGCTTTATGTTGTTAAAGGTAGTAGTAGTAGAATAACATTTTATAGTTTTTGAAAACTGTCTGGAGATACTATGTTTGTAAATAGAACTACTAAAACCACCTCTGTGAACAGTGTACTCTCTGCACTTGTTCATCACTCTCAGGAGGTGGTAGGGAAGAAATTGCAAAAGGTGTTTTGCTATCATGTACTAGATAATTTCAGCTTACCCATTGCCCTTTATGTTATGTGCATTACATTTGACTTTGCCATATTTTATATACAGTATATAAACTGGACAAATGAGTCCCAGTTTTATAATATATAATGGATAGATATTAAAGAAGCTGTCAATGTATGACAAAAGTAGAGTTAGTAAGCTAAAATTTTGCATACTTTGTGTTAAAATTCACAGAAAGGCTGTCTTCTGAAAAGGATGTTTAGAAGTGAAATGATAATGTTTAAGTTACATGTGCTTATTATATCCACTGGGTATGTGGTGGAGAGGAGTTGGAAGAAATTATGGATTCTAGACCAGAATATTCCTTTCTAGAAGACACTTTCAGATATAACTATTGTTACATGTATGCATTTATTCAACATTACTGTGTATGTAGTGGACAAACTGAAGTACTTATTTGAAACATCTAATCTTTCTCGATGTTTAGAAGTCCACAAAGTATGTTAAAAGTAGAGACAGTAAATAACCCATTTTTAAGATATCCTTTTGTTAAAATTAATATGAAATACTGTCTTGTAAATAGAATTATCAGAACACTTTTCTGAGCAGTACACATTACTTGTGTTTTTTCAGGGCAGAAGGAAAAGACAGTGCAAAGAGCTTTGTACCAATGTGGTTAGAGTTGAGGCAAGATTGACTATTGTTATGTCTCTAAATTTGACTTTACTTCACTGTGTATATAGCGTATATAAAGGACAAATGAGTCTGAACTTCCAACATCTAGTCTTTCTAGATGATAAAAAGGTTGCCAGTGTATGACAAAAGTAGCATTATTAAAGTAATACGTTGAGTAGACTTTGAGTTAAAATACACAAGAAAGACATTTAAAAAGTGAAATCACTAAACCCCCTCTAAGCATTACAGATATGCTTAGACCTGTTTACTAGATTGGTAAATGTGGGAAGGGAGAGTGGTTTAGGCCAGACTATTCCTATTTAGAGGACACTTTGAAACTATAGCTTTTATTATGTGTGCAACATTTATTCAATGCTACTGTGTCCAGTTGGAAAAACTTAAGTCCTGTTTGAAACATCTAGTCTTTATAGATGTTAAAAATGAACAACATATGTTAAAAGTAGAGGGCTCTAGTAATACCCTTTAAGTGATTTTGTTATTTCATAGGAGTGGTTTCATTTTGGGGATGGAATTATTATACTTCATGTCTTGGAAAGTATGCTGTCAGTGCGTGGTGGGGAGAAGGGAGGAGAAAGTATTCAGAGAAAGATTCTGTGCCAGTGATTTAGGGTAGTTCAGATTGCTTAGCTGTTGTTCTTATATGCATTTTAGTTAATATTGCTGTGTTTAGAAAATAAGCAAATCTTAATGCTCAAAGTATGGTAAAATAGAGATAGTAAAATAATCTCTTTATATACATTTTTTGGTTAGTTTTTAGGAAGGACTGCCTTTGAGGAGTGCCCCCTGTTAATACACTTCTTGGAGCTAGATATATTCCTATATTTAGTCTCTGGAGAAGGAGAAGGAGAAGAGGAAGGTAAAGGGAAGGCCTCTTTGCTAATATCTTCATATCTAGAAGAAGTTTTTAGATTATAACCATAGGCCTATATATGAAGTTTTAGTAAAGTATCTGAGCTTGTTGTGGACAAAGTTTATTATTTAGCAGTAGCAAAGCTTTGGAGGTGCCCTGAGGTGACAATGTATGAGAAAAAATAGAACTAGTGAATTAGTCATTTTGTAAGTAACTTTTGCTGTAATTGATAGAAAAGATGCATCTTGGACATGGATTTGTTTTACAACCTCTGACCTGGGTTTATCAACAAAGCCTCTCCAAGACACATTGTAATGGACCTGTCCAAAGTCAAGATGAAGGAGAAAATCCTGCAAGAAGCTAGGAATAAGTGCCAATTAACCTATAAGGGTAGAACCATTAAGTTGACAGTAGACATTTCAACTGAAAAGTTCCAAGCCAGAAGAGCATGGTCATCCACCTTCAATATACTTAAACAAAATATTTTTCACTCTATAATCCTGTATCCCACCAAACTTAGCTTCATAATTGATGGACAAATCAAATAATTTGCAGATATACAAGCACTGAGGAAATTTATAGTAAAAACTTAGACCTATTCTCAATACTGAACACCACAATGAACCACTACCAAAGTAAATATCCAGAACCCAGAAGCCAGAATTTTGTTTCCACAATGGCACAAAGGATTAAACTACACAACAAACTACCTTAGAATAAGATGAATGGAATACTACCACACCTATTGATACTTTCAGTAAATATCAATGGACTGAATTCCCCACTGAAGAGGCACAGGCTGGCTGATTGGATGAAAAAACACAAGCTATCCATATGCTGTCTCCAGGAGACACATCTAGCCCTGAAGGACAAATCAAGGGTCAGGGTTAAGGGATGGAAAACAGTGTATAAAGCAAATGGAAAACAGAAGAAAGGAGGGGTTGCAATCTTATTCTCAGATAAAATCAGATTCAAAGCAACTTCAGTTAAGAAAGACAAAGATGGTCACCTCATACTGGTCAAAGGAACAAAACAAGAAGACATCTCAATACTAAACATTTATGCACCTAACTTAAATGCTCCTAGATTTATGAAACAGAGTTTGAGGGGTCTGAGCAATATGATATCCCATAACACCATAATAGTTGGGGACTTTAACACCCCTCTCTGACAGAAATGGACAGATCCTCTAAACTGAAACTAAATGAGTAAACAAAGGACTTAAACATGACCCTAGATCAAATGGGAATAATAGACATATACAGAGCACACCATCCCAAAGTAAAAGAACATAATTTTTTCTCATCAGATCATGTCACCTACTCTAAAATAGATCACATCCTATGATACAAATAAAACCTCTGCAAAATTAAAAGAATAGAAATTATACCATGTCTCTTCTCACACCACAAGGCCATAATGTGAAGCTCAACTCCAACAAAATTGCCCAACCTCACACAAATTTTTGGAAACTCAATAACCTTATGCTGAATGATACGTGGGTTCAGGAAGAGATAAAAAAGGAATTTGTTAATTTCCTTAAATATAACAACAAAGAATACACAACTTACCAAAATCTGTGGGGTACAGCAAAAGTAGTGCTTAGAGGAAAATTTATTGTGCTAGATGCATACATTCAAAAAACAGAAAGTGAGTGCTTCAGCACACTCATAAACCACCTATGGAATTGGAAAAAGAAGAACAATATAACCCTAAACAAAAAAGAAGAAAGAAATAGCCAAAATTAAACCAGAGATCAATGAAATTGAACACACACAAAAAAATCATTCAGAAAATCAATGAAATAAAAATCGATTTGTTGAAAAAATAAATAAAATAGATAATGCCCTGGCCAGACTTACTAAAAACAGAAAAGTAAAACCTCTAGTAACCTCAATTAGGAACAATAAAGGAGAAATAACAATAGATGTCACAGAGATACAAGAGATTATCTCTGAATACTACAAGAAACTCTATGCCTAGAAATTTGACAATGTAGAGAAAATGGGTCAATACTTGGAATCACACCCCCTCGCTAGACTTTTAATCAAGATGAAATAGACTTTCTAAACAGACCAATTTCAAGCTCTGAGATCAAAGAAATAATAAAAAATCTCCCCAAAATTGACAGCAGTGCCCACGGCAGTACAGGTCATGTGGCTCTCAGGCCTCTGCAGGCAGCTGATTAGCACTTTCGCAGAATGAAGCCTGACAGCCTTCCTTCTTTGTTAGCACTACCCGTGGGCTCACTTTTACAGTCAGCTTCACTATTATGGCCCTTGCAATGCCCAGTCCTAGCAATAAACAGCAGACATTCCAGTCTCTACTGCCAGGCAAGGGGGCAAGGGTGGACTGTGAGTTCAAAATAGCAGGGAAAACATTTGTTCAATTTTTATTCCTGGCAAGAGAATTCCTAGGCTCACAACAGGGTCCCTCTGGAGAAGTAGTCCCTGCTTCCAGTAACTCTATCCTGCAGGGTGAGACAAGAGGTCCTCAGTTCACAGCTTGTGGAGATCCCACAGCAAGCAAAAAGAAAAACTCTCTTTTGGGAAGGGATGGATACTTTTTTTTTTGAGATGAGTTTCATACCTGTAAATTGTTGGGAGTCACAGTTCGCCTCAACAACGGTGATGTGCAGTTATCACTCTTCTCTCTAAGCTCGGCTCCCGAGATCTTCAGCTTTACCCTTCCCTGCATACAGGAACTTCGAAAGCTGGCTCCAGTTGGTCATCTTAACCTTTTTTCAAGGAAAAATTTTAAATAGCTCTGAAATTTGATCTTAGATGGACGTGATATTCCATTGACATCCTGTTTAAAACCTTCTGAACCACAGCCTCATCTGCAAAGTTTTTTTTAAAGTTTCCAGACCCAAGGATAAAATCATTATGAGACATGAGACGAAAGGAAAAAGGAGATCCAATTAATGCAATTAAAGTAGGCTTTATTCCATCTGAAGTGCAGATGGTGTGAGATTCCTGACCAGGAAGAAATCCACCATGGTTGAGGAAGTTAATTATATCCTCCTTTATCTCTTTCTTGACCCACCTGTCATTCAGCTTAAGGTTGTTTTGTTTCCATGCTTTTGTATGGGGATGACAATTTTTGTTGGAGTTGAGTTCCACCTTTATTGCCTTGTGGTCTGAGAAGATACAAGGTACAATTTCAATTCTTTTGATTTTGTTCGGGTTCTATTTTTGCCCTAGGATATGATCTATTTTGGAGAATGTTCCATAGGCTGATGAGAAGAGTGTATATTCCTCACCTTTGGGATGTTGTGTCCTGTCCATTATGAACAATTCTTCCAGGGTCATGTTTAAATCCCTTGTATTTTTGTTTTGGTTATGTTTCAAGGATCTGTACAGCTTTGCAAAAAATGTGCTAAAGTCCTCTGTGATTACGGTGTCATAGAACAGCGGTTATCAACCTGTGGGTCCCAAACCCTTTTAACTGTATTAAAGGGTCACGGCATTAGGAAGGTTGAGAACCATCGTTATAGAATATCATATTCCTTAGACCAATTAAAATCTGTGTCAAAAATATGGGAACATTTAAGATGGGTGCATAAATATTTAGAATTGAAATGTCCTCTTGCTGTATTGTTCACTTGGCCAGTATGAAGTGATTATCCTCTTATTTCTTAACTTTATTTGCTTTAAATCCACTTGTACCTGAAAATATATTTGTAACCTTTCCTTTCTTTTGATTTCCATTTGCCTGAAATACTGTTTTTTATCTCTTTTTTTTCTTTTTTTTTATTGAATGGTAACTATGTACATTAATGCACTTCTGGG
>CAUYQV010101691.1:0-23440 GCA_963574575.1 Galagoides demidoff
ACCTCCAACTCCTGGGCTCAAGCGAGTCTCCTGCCTCCGCCTCCCAAGTAGCTGGGACCACAGGCGCCTGCCACAACGCCCGGCCATTTTTTGGTTGCAGCCATCGTTGTTTGGCGGGCCCGGGCTGGGGATTCGAACCCGCCACCTTAGGTATACGTGGCTGGCGCCTTAGCCGATTGAGCCACAGGCGCCGAGCCCTTAGATTTGATTCTTAATAAATGTATATTCAGTTGAGTCGTATGAGGGCAGTTTTGTTCTCTTTGTTCATCTGTATAGGGCCAGGGACCATTAAAAAAAAACCAAATCAAACACTTTTCTATATTCCCCCAGAGCCTTATACATAGTAAGAAATCTGTTATACAACACAGGGGATGTATCATTGCCCTGAATTTATTTTGCCAGGGTAGTAAAGAGAGAGATTTTATTTAGGAAGAACAAAGAGAAAGTTTAGAGACCCTCCAAAGAGAGCTGGATGTGGGTCTCTATCATGAAGGAGAGAAGGTGAGAGAGTCTGGCCCTGAAACTTGACCTGTGTTTGTCCCAGCTTTGCTGCCTGTCAGTGACATGAGCTTACCTAATGATGCTGACCATTGGCTCCCTCAACTCTGGGATGGGAGTAACTTGGCAGGATGGTTAACAAGGTTGAGAGGACCAAATCTGCAAGGGTTCTGGGAACAAAAGTCGACAGTTGCTGGGTGAACAAATAGGTAGGAAGGGAAGGAAAATAGAGAGTCAAAGTCTATAGACTTTGCCATGTGTCCCAGCTCTGAGGACCACTCCCTGGAGTTTTTGCTTTTGGAGTTCTGCCTTTGCTTCTCAGCTGAAAGTACTCGGGGTGAGCTTAACCAGGAGGTGGCTGCACATTGGAAGTGGAAGTGTGAGGTTCTGTGGTCTCCCAAGGTCTAGAAGTACATCCAGGAGGGCCCTGTGGGAGATTCAGCCTGCCCACCACGCAGGGCACCAGCCTATGGTGCCAGCGGTCGGCTCTTCAGGGAGGCAGAGAACACAGGGAGGGAGACAGCAGTGCCAGTGGTCAGCCCTGCAGGGGGGCAGAGAGCACAGGGAGGGAGACTGCGGTGCCAGTGGTCAGCCCTGCAGGGGGGCAGAGAGCACAGGGAGGAAGACCTCGATGCCAGTGGTCAGCCCTGCAGGGGGACAGAGAACACAGGGAGGGAGACTGCGGTGCCAGTGGTCAGCCCTGCAGGGGGGCAGAGCCCAGGGAGGGAGACTGCAGTGCCAGTGTCAGCCCTGCAGGGGCACAGAGCACAGGGAGGGAGACTTGGGACTTGGCAAGGGCAAGCTTGGCTTCCAGGGAGTTTGTTTGCACAGTTGATAAGTGCTCCCCAGGACTGTGACCAAAAGAGACTTTGTGCACATTTTCCCCTTTGACCCTACCTTTCAATGCTACTTTAAAATTTTAAGGTTTTCTTTTATTAAAAAGCACAGTGTTTCCTTTCTTCTTCTTTCTAAAAAAATCTGAGAGCTTAGCAGCCCAGCTGGCCCAGCTTGATGTTTACTTGCTTTCTGTTTTTCATGAAGATGAGAGACATCCCCGTGACCTCTCCTGGCTTTTCCACTGGCTCTGCTTGTTAGCCCCACTCTCTCTCAGCATTCTCCTTGCTTCCTTCCTCTGGCATTTCTGGTAAAGAGTTTCAGAATGTTTAGGGCCTGAGTGATGTTTGCTCTTCATTGTGCCTCATTCAAGGCTCCTTTGTCCTTGCTGGGCATGGCGCTGAGAGGTGGTCCAGCCTTTGCTCTACCTGAGCTCTCTCCCCAACTTAAATTAACGGTTTATTTTGGATTTTCAGAAAAATTGCATAGATAACACAGAATTCCCAAATATTTATTGTCCAGTTTTCTTTGCTATTAAGATCTTTTGGTATAATGCCAATAGTACTGAATTCAATCCTAACTAAACTAGAGACTTCAGAATTCACCGGCTTTTATACTAGTGTCTTTCTGTGTTTTCCTCAATTGATACTGGGATCCCACATTGTGTTGGGTCATCATAGACCCTCTGCCTCTTCCCTTCTATGACAGTTTCTCAGGCTTTTGTTGCTTTTCATAATCTCAAAAAGCAAGGAAAGTTTTGAAGAGTACCCTATATCAATGTAGAGGAATGCAAGCTTTCTTGCATTTGGAAAGGAGGAACAATGTATTATTTTCTGCCTTCTTGGTGAGATCTGCCTTTGTATCAGCCATTTCTCTGGTATCGTCATCAACATTCTCAGAAGCTTATTTAATAAGCATGTGGGGCAGTGGACTTTCTTCCCCATGTGGAAGTTCGATTGGGTGGCATTTAATTTTTTGTCTGCATGTCTCTGACAGTGTCTGGGAGTGCGTGGAGTGGACAGATTAATGACACCCCTGGGTAATGTCACCTGTGGCTGTGTCTACTCTTTCTACAGGCTACATAGCTGAGCTAGAATTTTCAGAAACTATCATTTTTTTTTTTTTCAGGGGCTACTCTTCTGGAATCTGGGGACACATACCCCTCTCTATTTCCCCTTAATTCTCCCTCTTGGGGGATGCAAAAATCTAAATTAGAGCAGTAAGCAGTGGCATCTGAGATGTCATACCCCTAAAGGACCAAGAACCAAAAGGGCCATCTTTATGTGATTGTGGTACCAGAGGACATCTCACTGCGGGAACCCCCAGACTTCTCCACATCAGAAAACTGTGAAATCTGATTAGAGTGAATGTTAAGGAACCCCTGAAGGGGAAGGGATGGGAGGACACGGCTGAGAAGGACCCCAGGAGCCTGGGAAAGGTGTTGAGAAGGGGAAAGGAAGAAGCAGATACAGCGTGTGTAGAAGGGTGTTTTTGTACCTGGCTGGACTTCCCCTTTCTCTGTGGTTCTCTGCCTCCCTGTAGACATCACTGGGTAGGGAGGGAGGCCCTAAAAATTCTATAGCAGAGGATTCTTTCTAGACCCCAGAAAGGTCTCTGGGACTGCATGAGGGCCTGATTTGGGGTTTGGAGTGGGTAGCAATGCTTCTGGGCAGAGAGAGATCTTTAGTTTGCAGTGGCAGATGGAAGGGCTTGATGGCTTTGAGTGTCCTTTGTGTTAGCCCTGGCTCTGCCATTAACCAATGGTGAGATTTCATTTCCTTGTCTGTAAATAAAAAAAAAGGGGTGGGGTGGGAAGGAGGAAGATTGGTTTGAAAATTTTAAGCTTCCTTCAAATTCTAGCAAATTTGAATTCTTACTGAGCTCTGCCATGCCCAGGTAGCTTCCTCTTATACAAGGACAACTTTTCCTTGTGTCCTGTGGTGTGAACACTTTGGGAAGCCTTGTGGTTGTGGTCAGTGTGCATTTTGGACTGTCCAGTATCCACTTCTCATTCTTTTTTCTTTTCTTTTTAATTAAATCATAGCTGTGTACATTAATGCAAGTATGAGGTACTATATGTTGGTTTTCTATATCATTTCAAATATTTTCATCAAACTGGTTAACATAGCCTTCACCACATTTTCTTAGTTATTGTGTTAAGACATTTATACTCCATACTTAGTAAATTTAACATGTACCCTTATAAAAAGAACCATAGTTGTGGTCCCACCAATTACCCTCCCTCCACCCCTCCTCCCCCCTCCCCTCCACTCCCTCCCCTCTTTCCCCTTGTTCTTGGGCTATAGTTGGTTTATAGCTTTCATATGAAAGCTATAAATTGGCTTAATAGTAGGGCTGAGTACACTGGATACTTTTTCTTCCATTCTTGAGATACTTCGCTAAGAAGAATATGTAAACAGCTCCATCCATGTAAACATGAAGGAGGCAAAGTTTCCATCTTTTTTAAGGCTGCATAATATTCCATGGTGTACATATACCACAATTTATTGATCCATTCATGTGTCAATGAGCACTTGGGCTTCTTCTATGACTTAGCAATTATGAATTGGGCTGCAATAAACATTCTGGTGCAAATATCTTTGTTATAAGGTGATTTTTGGTCTTCTGGATATATACCCAGTAGAGGAATTGAAGGATCAAATGGCAGGTCTATTTTTAGATCCCTAAATGATCTCCAAACTTCTTTCCAAAAGGTCCACTTCTCATTCTTACTAGCACCCCAATATCCTTTGGGACAATTACCTCTTGCCCAATGGCTTTAGTCTGGTAGGGCCTTGATGTGATATAAACATGTGACTCCCACCCAGGAACAGATGCTCCTTTCCTAGAATTTGAATCTTAAGCAAATCAGAAAAGGCTCCAGATGTCCAGTGTTCTTCAATCTACTGATGGGCCTGGATGTGGCCATGTCTCCACTGCCTGCTTCCAGGAGCTGTCTGTGCCCCTCGCTGTGTCCAGGCCTGGGTTCCAGCCGTCTGGTGGACTCCGAGGGTTCCTGATCTTCCACAATGCATAGTATCCCCTTTTGCTTAATTTAAGCAAAATCAGTTTCTGTTGCTTGTAACTACAGACTTACTGAAGAGTTTTCTGCTAAATTTCTTTTTTTTTTTTTGAGTTTCTTTTTAATTTTTTTCAAATTAACATGAGGGTTAAACTTTTAGGTTACATTGTTCTCACTTCCAGGGTAAAGTTCTATTGGTAGAAGAGCCCCTCACCAGGTGAGGGTGTAAAACACGCCCTCATAATGTGCACATTAGGTGAGATCCCTCCTCACGCCCTCCCTCCTTCTGCCAAACATCCTCTCCCTCTCCCCCTTCCTGTGTCTCTCTACCCCTGAACTGGACTATATTAGTGTTTATTGTTCTTATGAGCATGTAATTGTTTATATATTGATTTCATATTAGTATGGAGTACGTTGGGAATTTATTTTTCCATTCTCCTGCTGAACTTCTTAAGCATGAACTTGTGGTGAGAATATTTAACTCTGCATTCCAGATATTTCCAGAAGTGCTGGGAAGTGATGCACCCAGTGACAGTCAGCTCTGCAGTGGACAGACCTAAGTCAAATCGGATGTGACAACGGGTGGCTCCTGTGCCAGTCCTTGGGTAAATCTCCCACACTCCCCAAGCCTCAGTTTTCTTGCCTATAAAATGGGGATAATAATAATAATACCAGCCACACACGATGGTTGCAGAGACTAAGGAAACATACACACAGTAAATTCTCAATGCACCCTGGCTTTGATTGTGATTTCAGTCAGGAAAGCCTGGATTTTGGTGTTGATCTGTCTGTGGGGGCTCTAATTAGGAACAGAGATTGAGGATAATCACAGCAGCAGCAGCAGCAGCAATGGGGCACACTTGATCAGTTTGATGGAAGTATTTCGGATTGCATGTGAAAACACCACACTGTACCCCAGAAGTGCATTAATGTACATAGTTACCATTCAATAAAAAAAAAAGAAATGAAAACAATGTAACCTAAAAATTTCTTTTCTCATATTAATTTGAAACAAAAAGAATAAAATTAAACTAAATTGTAAATCTAAAAAAAAAAAAACCAAAAAAACAATGGGGCACACTTATATATCACTCATCACATCCCTGGGACTGTCGTATACCCCGTGTTAACTCCATCCTCACAACCACCTTCTACAGAACGGTACTCTTATTACTGCCACTTTGCAAATAAGAAATTGAGCTGGGTCACTTGCTCAAGGCTTCCTGAACTGCTCAGTCTGCTCTCATGTTTTCTACCTGACGGAGAGAAGGCTGGGCACACAAGTCACTGTCACATGGGCCCTCCAGAACCCGTGTGCTTTCTGTGCATGCCTCTCCCAGTCTCAGGGAAGGCCTGGGCACCGCAGGCAGGGAGGGAGGGGCTTCATCAGCAGGCTCAGCTCATCGCGGGGCTTGTGTGCCTGGATTTGTTCTGGAAGTGAGATTTCACTGTGTTGATTGCAAACAAACAGGCAGCTCTGTTTCCTGTTGCTTTGGCTTCCTTCTCATTAAATTACTGAACTGTGAGGAGTGGGGGAGGGTGGGCAGGAAGGGGATTGCAAGGGGGGTTAAAAGCTGACTCTGTCTTCAGCAAGTAATGAATTCCCAGGCAGATTTCCCCACTTAGTCTGGATGCAGTAATACGACAAGAAGCCGGGCTTGATTGCTCCGGTATGGTATGGTGGCAGCTCTGAAGGTGAGACTTGGTTCTCCTCTTGGGGTGCCGCCCGTGGACCAGGCATCTATTGCTGAGCCAGATGGAAAACTGCCCAGTGCCTCTGACCACACACTGCTGTGGCCGAGGGAGGTGGAACAAGGCCACGGAGTAAAAACTTAGGTTTGAACAAAGGGTCAGATCTAAGAGCTGGGGGGCCCCCTTCACTGAGTGCCTCCCCGCCAACACTCCTTGAGAGAGGGACAGAGCAAACGCAGGCCCAGAGCCTGCCCTGGAGGAGACATGGGGATGGGCCCTTTCAATGGCATCTCACTTAATCTTTTTTTTTTTTTTTTTTTTTTGGTTTTTGAACCCATCACCTCCAGCATGTGGGGCCGGCGCCCTACCCTTTTGAGTCACAGGCGCTGCCCAACATCTCGCTCAATCTCTCTGGCAACCCCATGGAGTTCTGTTCTTATTATCCTCACAGGTAATAGAAACTTGCAGAGATTATGTGAGTTGTGAAGGACACATAGGAAAGCTGGGGTTCAGCTGTAGATCTATGGGGCTCCAGGGCCAACCTAGAAACCCCCCTTTCCTGTGAGTCCTGTGACAGGACAGCTGGGTCACTTCTGCTAAGATTTCCACCTCTGACAATCATTCGAATACAACACAAGAATGCAGATAATTGATGAAACCCATGTGTAGAGGTGGATGCCTTTGTTCTGGTTGAGGCTGTTGAAGAGAAGGAGACAGTGGATGTGTGGGGGTGTTTGTTTCCGGCAAGGGAAGCCTGTGTTGCAAGTGTGGGTCCTGGGCTGGAGAAGTCTTTAGGCATCACCAGGTCAGTGGTTCTTGGCTAGGGCAGTTTAGATAACATCTGGAAATGTTTCTAGTTGTTCTGATGGAGGTGGGAGTGTGTCTTTGGCCTCTAGTGGGTGGAGGCCAGAATCTATACATTCTGTAATGCATTCAGTATAGCTCACCACAATACAGTAATATCTAACCTAAAACGTCAGTAGTGCTGACATCGAGAAAGTCTGATCCCAGAATCCCTTTACTTCCTGGCATGGAAACAGGGCTCCCCAGAAATGGGCTCCCATTCCCAGGTAACAGAGCTCACGCCAGGCAGAGAGGAAACCTGAGCACAGGTTTGCTGTACCCTGGGGATCTTAGTTTGTTTTTGTTGCTTATACCCCAATGTAGATCATTTATAAAGGAAAGGAATTCATTTACCGGAGTTCTGGAGGCTGAGAAGTCCAAGGTCAAATCTGGCCACTTTTTTTTTTTTTTGAGATAGAATCTCACTCTGTCACTCTGGGTAGAATACCCTGGCATCATAGCTCACAGCAACCTCAAACTTTTGGGCTCAAGTGATTCTTTTTTTTTTTTTTTTTCAGTTTTTGGCCAGGGCTGGGTTTGAACCTACCACCTCTAGCATATGGGGCCTGTACCCTACTCCTTTGAGCCACAGGCACTGCCCCAAGTGATTTTCTTGACTCAGCCTTCTGAGTACTGAGTAGCTGGGACTATAGGCAACTACAACAACGCCCAGCTATTTTTAGAGATAGGTCTTGCTCTTGCTCAGGCTGGTCTCAAACTTGTGAGCTCAGGCAGTGCACCCACTGTGGCCTCCCAGAGGGCTAGGATTACAGGCGTGAACCACTGTGCCTGGCCTTTTGATGAGGGCCTTCTTGGTGGTGGGAACTCTCTGCAGAGCCCTGAGGCTGTGCAGGGCATCACATGGTGAGAGGGCTGAGTGCTGGCTCAGGTCTCTCTTCCTCTTCTTATAAAGCCACCAGTCTCACTCCCATGATAACCTACTAATCCATTAACTCATTAATGGATTAATATATTAAGCCAAGAATGGATTAATTATTCCTGAGACCCTCATGATCCAGTTACTTCTTAAAGGCCCCACCTCTCAACACTGTCACACTGGGAATTAAATTCCAACATGAGCTGGACATGGTGGGGAGCACCTGTAGTTCCAGCTACTTGGGAGGCTGAAGCAGGAGGATTCCTTGAGGCTAGGAGTTTGAGGCTATAATTGTGCCATGGTATTGTAGCGTGGGCAACAGAGTGAGACCCTAGCTTTAAAAAGAAAAATGAATAAATGAATGCAGAAATTAATTTCAACATAAGTTTTGGAGGGCGCAGATATTCAAACCATAGCACCAGGTAAGTGATATTTACATCACACCAAGTAATACAGAAATGGATTTTCTGATAGAAAGGTTTGGCTGGTTTTTCTCAGCTGGAACTGTCCAGGCCGGGTAAGGGCGTGCCCAGGTCTCCTCAGGGAAGAGGTCTAGTCTGCCGATGTGTTCTTGAGGCCCAGGATCCAGTGAAGGAGGGGATGCCGTGGGGATTTCTTGAAACCAGATGAGCTGGTTGCTGCTGAGAGAAGCTGGCAGGAGGACTTGGTCAACTCCTGTCTCCTGACTCGGGGCTGCCACTTCCCCTGCTGGGCCTACCATGACCTTCATGCCCATCCAATGGGAAACATGAGAACCACCATGGCCCCTGATTTCTGAAGAGCACATGATATGTAGAATCCAAGACACTTTTTAATATTCCTTTTACTGACTATGTAAGCCTCACACAACTTAACCAGGTGAGCAGTGCAGGTGTGATTATTCTTATTTTGCAGATCTCATAAGTGTGGCTCAGGAGGTTCACCAGCTGCCCATACCTCTTGCCAGAGGCCCCACCTTCTACTCTCAACTGGCATTTTTTCAACTGTTATTTTACAGCTTCCTGGAGAGGGGAGAGTCTTCTTGGTTTGGCACTAGGTCTTGCCTCTCCTGTCCTGCTTCTCTGTGTCCCTGCTGTGTACTCTGTTTCTCGAAGGGGTGAATATTTTTTTTTTTTTTCATTCCAATGAACATATGTGTTCAGCATTGAGTTTTCGTTTTAGTAAATAAGCCTTCCAGTCAAAGTGGCATTTGCACTGAGAAGCATGATGCTATCTCTCAGGGACATGATATTGACCAGGCCACAGTCTCTCTCTATGAGCTCAGAGTCTGTCAGGGACACAGAGACAGAAGAGCTGATGCTTGAAGAGCAAGCACAGTGTGCCATGTGGCATCCTGCTCAGGCCTGGAAGGGCCCCTGAAGTCTCAGGGTAATCACTGGCCTCATGTTATGGCATTATAATTTGCATGTGTGACTTTCTCTAGGAGACCATCTGCTTCTTCAGCCTGGAGAGCATTCTTTTCACTTTTGTCCCTTCACCCGTCAGAAGAATGCTTGGCAGAAAGTAGTTGCCCAATAAATGCCTGTTTCTTTCTGTTCCCTCTCAGGGTCTATGTAGAGCAGTGGTTCTCAACCTTCCTAATGCCGCGACCCTTTAATAATACAGTTCCTTATATTGTGGTGACCCCTAATCATAAAATTATTTTCACTGCTACTTCATAACTGTAATTTTGCTACTGTTATGAATCGTAATGTAAATATCTGACATGCAGGATGGTCTTAGGCAACCCCTGTGAAAGGGTCATTTGACTCCCAAAGGGATCACAACTCACAGGTTGAGAACTGCTGATGTAGAGGAATGGTTAAGAGCTGTGGGCCTCGATACCCGAGGTACCGGTCTGTGGCCTCTTAGGACGGGGCTGCACAACAGGAGGTGAGCAGCAGGTGAGCAAGCAAAGCTTTGTCTGTATTTACAGCCACTCCCCCTCACTCACTGATTCTGCATTATGGTGGGTTGTGTAATTATTTCATTACAAATTGCAATGTAATAATAATAGAAACAAAGTATACAATAAGGCAACACATTTGAATCATCCCCGAACCACACTGCCTCCCCCGATCTGTGGAAAAATTGTCTTTCATGAAGCTGATCCATGTGCCAAAAGGTTAAAAGCATGACGTTTAGAGTCTTGGTTCCTTAACATATTTGCTGTGTGACTTTGGGAAAATTAATTAATTCCCTCTGAGCTTCAGGTTAATCCCTTGGACAATGGCAGTTAAAACAAAGGTTACCTTGTGGGGCTGCTGTGAAGATTAAATGAAGGGTGTCTGTGCACAGCATTCAGTGTGACACAGAGGAAGGCACCAGTGAACTTACTGCTGTATTAATGATTACACGCTGAAGGTGGTGATGCCCTGAACCGTCCTCCTGGTTTGATTTGAACAGTTTAGGTGTCAGTGTTGCAAGAGGATGTGTGTCACTGATTATCCAACAGAATGCTTTACGGTTGGACCTGCTGTCACTCATGGACATGCCTCTTCATGATCCAAAAAGCGGAGTAAAAATTGGCACCGAAACATGATAGAGGTGGGTCTGCTGTGGTCCAAAGGGCAAGGGGCCGTGTCTTGGATTCATTTTTGAAGCTTGTTTCTTCCTGGCCTTTTACTTGAGCCCCTTGAAACTTATCACCATGTCCCAGCGTGTTTACTATGTGCTTTCAGTGTCTTAAGGAATTATTAAAATACTATTTTATGACTTGAGGACATTTTGTTACTTAGGAGTGATGGGAAAAAGCTGAGAAACAGGCTTTTATCCAGAAGAAGTGGTGATAACGTCAAGCTACTAGCTTGCTCTGCTTATTCAGGGTTTCAGGTTTCTGCTCAATTCTAGGCTCCAGCGTGCCTGACATCCATGTCTGGGGGTGCTTGCAGCCAGCGTGGGACCCTGAATCACAAAGGTCTGGATTGCTCACATTCTTTGATCTTTCCTGGGTAAGGAAGGATTGCCTTTCCTGGGTAAGTCTGTGTTGGAGACCAACGCTCTAACAGAGGCTGGTTAGGTCCCACTGCCCTGAATCTGGGGAGCAGAACCCCCGTGGCCTGCTCACACTACCGTGGGACAGTCTGGGCAGGGCCTCACCCTGGAGCTGGCTCACAGTTCCCGCACTGTCTCTAGCAACTGTTCTTTGCACACATGCGCTGAGGTCGCTCGGCCTTTCTGGTGATACATACTCAGAACGTTAGCATCTGAGTCCGGTTTCCCTCTGTCTTCCCAGCTACCTGTTTGAGTGCTTTTAGGCAGTCAGCCATGGGGACTGAGGCATTTGAAGCTTCCAGGCAGCTGCTGGTTTCTGAGGCAGGGACTTGGAGTCCCTGTTCTTCTGCCCCAGGGCTCTGCCAGTATCAGAGTGTCTGTAGAGTGTGTTTATCCACACGTCACAATTTGCTCTCTAGGCCTGGGGACACATTTCCCTAGAATCTCCCCTGCACCTGAGAGCAGCCAGCTTCTACCAGGAGCCTGCAGGCCCCTGATTTCTTCCTGAGCCACATCGGCCAGCTCCTCCAGGTCTGCCTTGCCAGGTGAGCTGGGGAGGGAGTTTCAATTAATCCAAGCGTGTCTTCCAACAAAGACTTTGACTTTTAAGGAAATCCTGTATCTATGGTTGCTGATGTTTATGACTAATTTTCCAGGGTCCGCTGCTGCTTTTACCTGAGGGAAATTCCTGAGCCTCATGAGAGATGAAGAGCATTTTTTCATATAGTTAGTAGCCATTCGCCTATCGGCTTTAGAGAAGATTCTGTTCGTCTCTCTTCCCCATTGATGTGTGGGGTTGTTGGTTTTTTTCCTTGTAGATTAATTGAAGTTCTGCATAGATCCTGCTTATTAGACTTTTGTCAAATATCCTTTCCCATTGAGTAGTGGTCTATTTGCTCTGGTTATTGTCTCCTTCACTGTATAGAAACTTTTCAGTTTCATAAGATCCCATTTGTTTACTATTTCTGTTCTTGCTATTGTCTTGGCAGTCTTCCTCATAAAGTCTTTCCCCAGGCCAATATCTTCCAGTGTTTTTCCAATTCGTTCTTTGAGGATTTTTATCATTTCATGCCTTAGATTTAAGTCCTTTATCCAACTTGAATCAATTTTTGTGAGTGGAGAAAGGTACGGGTCCAATTTCAGTCTTTTGCATGTAGATATCCAGTTCTCCTAGCACCATTTATTAAATAGGGAATCTTTCCCCCAGTGAATGCTCTTATTTGGTTTATTGAAGATTAGGTGGCTTAAGTTGTTGGTTTCATTTGCAGGTTTTCTATTTGATTCCAGATATCTATATCTCTATTTTTGTGCCAGTACCATATTGTCTTGACCACTATAATCTTGTAGTATAGCCTAAAATCTGGAAAAGTAATACCCCCGGCTTTGTTTTTGTTACTAAGGACTGCCTTCACTATACGAGTTTTTTTCTGATTCCATATGAAATGCAGAATCATTTTTTCCAAATCTTGAAAGTAAGATGTTGGTATTTTAATAGGGATGGCATTGAATCAGTAAATTATTCTGGGAAGTATAAACATTTTAACAATGTTGATTCTTCCAAGCCATGAACATGGTATGTTCCTCCATTTGTTGATGTCTTCTGCTATTTCATTTCTTAGAGTTTTATAATTTTCTTTATAGAGATCCTTCACCTCTTTTATAAGGTATATTCCTAAGTATTTCATTTTCTTTGAGACTATGGTGAAGGGAGTTGTATCCTTAATTAACCTCCCATCTTGGCTATTGTTGGCATATACAAAGGTGAGTGACTTGTGGACACTAATTTTATAACCTGCAACATTCCTGTATTTTTTGATGACTTCCAAGAGTCTTATCAAATACTTTTTTAGCATTATTGAAAGGATCATGTAATTTTTGGTCTTACTTCTGTTGATATGGTGAATAATGTTTATAGATTTGCATATATTAAACCAGCCTTGCATCCCAGGGATGAAACCTACTTGATCCTGATGTATGAATTTTTTAATGGTAAGCTATAATCTATTGGCTAAGATTTTGTTGAGAATTTTTGCATCTGTATTCACAAGTGAAATTGGTATGAAATTTTCCTTCTTAGTTGGGTCTTTGCCTGGTTTTGGAATCAAGATGAGTTTGCTTCATAGAACGTGTCGGGGAAGATTCCTTCCTCTTCAATCTTTTGGAATAATTTCTGCTTCCCTGAGGTGCCCCTTAAGAAAGTAAGTTTGGTCACTGCTACTGGATGTGGCAGGTGGCAGTCATAAACAAAGAGACATACTGATAGTAATAAGTAAGTTGGTAAGGTAGATAGACCACATGATCATGTAAATTAGGTAATGTGGCTTAATACAGGATGACCTCAACTATTATAAGATATAGAACTGTTTTCTCTTTTGGTAAGTGGTCCTCATTTACTTAGCTCTCCTGGTAAATGACTCTTGCTTCCTCTCTGATTGAGAGTAATGAATTTTTGCTACATTTTCTAATATGAAGCCTGCTAACATGAAGCCAGAAATTGCCAGAAAGAAAGCAATAAATATTGTGAATATTCTGAAGAATTCTGGTAGTTTTTGTCTAAAAGTCTCTATTAACATGCAAATCTTAACATTTGTTTCTCTTCCTACCATATCTTAAGGACATACATTGATATTTTCTCATAAATTTGTATTTATTTGAAAGGCTCAAGGACATTAATGTGATAGGGTTATGTTTACATTATAAGGAGAATAGTCTACACATAAGCTGAGAAATAACAGAACAGAATAGTTTGGTGATCTGTACGAATCAATTCACAACACAAATTGTACTTTTATAATAGGATACTTTCTTTTAAATATATGTGAAAATTATTTTACTATTAAATATAAAAAGTAAAATTTCTTATTATGCAGAATTTTGAGCTATACATATGAATATGCTTGTATGTATATGTGTTTATATAATACACACATAAAGACATAAGTCACATCTTTCTCTCAAGTCAGACGATTGTGTCTCTGTGGAAGTTACATAATAAATAAGTTTAGGTCTACTTCTATGGTCCAATATTTATCAATTAATTTCATCTTCAAATACGTTCCATAGTAACGTCCACAGGTATATCATCTGGAGTAGCTGGACTTGGGATTTTCAGAAAGATGATATCCAGCATATCTGAAAAAAAAGTCATGTTCTGTTGACACTTCTCAAAATATATACAGTATGGCTTATTGTATTTAACAACACATACAGCACATCAAATATCATATTTAATTCATGTAGTGAGACAATTCAGAATTTTGTAGCCTATGAGGAGGCGAAGAAAGAAGACAGCTTGGCAGACAAGCTTCAACAATGGGACAAAATATGAAAATATATTTGAGTTAATTTGGCCTTTAGAATTATAATAAAGGTATAATCTTCTGCCCCATAGAAGGACGCAGTGGATTATAATGTGGCTTCACACCTATAAAATAACAGAGTGCCGGTGAGTGCTGGTCAGCTTCTTCTTGGAGAACTCTGTCTCCCTCTTGGCTCCTGATTTGGAAATGATGACCAGGAGTACCAAAGCGGTCGTAATTTTCTGTCAGATAAAATGGGTCTTTATTTGGGGAGCCTGAGAACTGAGATTCCTCATACAGCACTTGATAGGGAGGCCTCTCCAGTGACTGGGCTACACCATAACAAGCAGACAATTCATGTTGCTTCCATTAAAATATTCAACGACACATATGTATTGAGACTCCACCATGTGTAAGAATCCAATCTGGGCACCACAGGCAAGCAGAGACGTGAGTCACAGACCTACCTTCACTCACCTGTTCACTTTTCTTATCTGTTAGTTTTGTTTTGTTGAGATAAAATTCAACCAATGTAATGGGCTGTAGTATATTCATCCATATGTGTAGTCACGAGAGTCTATGTTAGAATAATTTTACTACCTCACAAAACCCCTGCTCCACTGTGTGCAGATTTCCCTATTCTGGATTTCCATGTGAATGGAAGCATATAATACATAACCTTGGGGACTAGTTTCTTCCCTTAACAGAAGGCTTTGAGGTTCATTCGTGTTGTATCATGTGTCAGTACTTCGTTATGAAATAACATTCCATTGTTTGTATACTACATTTTATTTATTAGTTAACTGACATTTGGTCTGTTTCTACTTTTTAGCAGTTAAAAAGATGCTGCTCTAAGGATTGAAGTACAAATATTTGTGTGAACATGTTCATTTGTTTCTCTTAGAGTTGAATTTTCGGGTTATAGGATGCTCTGTGCTGAATTGTCTGAGAAACTGCTAGAAAGTTTTCCAAAGCCGCCGCACCATTTTACATTCCCACCAGACGTGGACAAGGGTTCCTATTTCACCTCCTGGTCGATATTTATTATCTCTTTTACTCCACCCATACGGGTGTGTGTGAAAGTGTGTTGGCAGCACTTTTTGCTGTATTTTCCTGATGACTGATGATGATGAGCATCTTGTCAAGTACTCCGTGTTCCTTTCTATGTATTTCCTGGAGAAATATCTATTAAGATCCTTTGCTTATTTTTAATTATGTCTCCTGTACTTTTATTATTAAATTATAAGAGTTATTTGTTCCAGTTACGGGATCCTCATCAAATATGTGGTTTACAAATATTATCTCTCATTCTCTGGGTTTTCTTTCTACTTTCTTTGAAACACAGAAGTTTTGGACTGAAATTAAGTCCAAATTGTTTTTCTTTTGTTGTTCTTGGTTTTGGTAGTATTTCTAAGAATTCTTTGTGAAATCCAAGGTAATTAAGATTAACCCCTATGTTTTCCTCCAGGAGTGTTGTAGTTTTTTGGTCTTTGATCCATTTGGAGTTAATTTTTATATATGGTATGAAGTAATGTTTCATATTTTATTTATTTAATTTTTTTTGCATTTTGTTCCAGGACCATTTGTGAAAAACACTATTATTCTTCCTATTCAATGTTCTTGGCACCCTTCTTAAAAATGTGTTGACCACAGATATATAGATTGACTTCTGGATTTTTTTATTCTATTTCACTGTTTTAGATTTTCATCCTTATGCTAGTACCACACTCTCTTAAATGGCTTTCTAGTGAGATCTCATATTGGGAAACATATGTCCCCTAACTTTGTTCTTTTCAGGAATGTGTTGACAATTCTGGGTCCCTGAGGATTCCATGTTAATTTCAGAACCAACTTGTCCATTTCTACAAGAAGGCAGCTGAGATTATGATAGAAATCACATTGTATAAGAAGATAGATGAACGTTGCATTTTTTCCATTTATTTAGGTTTTCTTCAACTGTTTAAACAATTTTTTTAGTGTATACATTCTCTGGCCTCCTATTATAATTTTGACTAGTTTGTGTTCTTTGGTACCTTTTATATAGAAGTTTATAGCTTCCAATCTTCATGGAAAATACAATCATGTATCACCATGATATTCTGAGTGAAATCAAAGGAACAAAGGAATAGGCTGGATCCGTTTGCCTTCTGACATAGCACTGCTAGGCTAGTTTCCATGTTCTCTGTTTTTACTTTCTTGTTCCCATAAATACAGCTCCTGCTCCAGAATCAGCTGAAAAAAATCAAATTTAAAACGAGAGAGAGAGAGAGAGAGAGAGAGGCAGAGACAGAGAAACCCACGAGATTTGTCAAGGAGAAGAAAAGAAAAGTTAAACTAAGCCTCTGCCTTGCCCCATTCCCTGGACCAGTATGTGAGTGTCTAACTTTGGTATCAGAAGAAAAACCCATTGGCTTGGCTTAATGGTAAACCTGCTTAGTTCAGCTCAACCAGTGCTTAACAGAAACATTTAAAATGCTGTGACTTTGGCTAAAGAGGTTGAAGTAATTCATATTGTCTCCAGAAAGTTGGAACAATCTGTGGATACCTGGGATGCAACATATAATCTGGTTTTCACCTGTGGCCGGGGCTTATTCATTCTACCCTCAATGGGTCTTACAAAGTGACTGTATTCTACTTGAGCAAACGATGCACATGTTTGTGACCAGTGAGTTTACTGTTACATGTTACGACTGTGACTCTAACTTCACGCCTGTCTCCTATCGATTCTTCTGTAATTTTGGTCAAAACATTTACAACCTCCATCTAAATTGATTGTGATGGTTAATTTAATGCATCAATTTGATTAGGTCAAGGGATATCCAAATAGCTGGTAAAATATTATTTCTGGGTGTTTCTGAAAGAGCTTATCTATTTTGTTTAATGTCAATGTGTATCCAGGACATAGTACAATTGATATTGGCTAACTTAAATTCTCTTTGGAAAGAGGCAGTGCAGAATTTTGCAAAACATGTAAAGTTATTCCTTTATTTTTAAATACTGATTATAGCATATAGAAGCCTAAAAATTCTTTGTGACTATACTAAAACCCATTCTCTGACGATAATTATAGTTGCTGTTGCTGCTGTTTGAAGTCGAACACTGTTCTTCTCAATGCTTGAAACCTGTCAGCATTTAAGCTTTATGAGCTTAAAACAATCAAAACCTATTTTCATGCATCTATTTTTAATAAATTTACTTTAAAGTAAATTTTTTTTTCTTTAAAAATTCCAATGGGCATCCAGGTGCAGTGGCTCAGGCCTAGAATCCCAGCACTTGGGATGCCAAGGCAGGTGGATTGCCTGAGCTCACAGGTTCAAGACTAGCCTAAGCCACAACAAGACCCATCTCTCAAAATAGTCAAGCATTGTGGAAGGCACCTGTAGCTACTTGGGAGGCTGAGGTTAGAGGATCACTTGAACCCAAGAGTTTGAGATTGTTATGAGCTAAGATGCCATGGCACCCTACCAAGAGTGACCAAGTGAGACTCTGTCTTAAATAAAATAAAATAAAATATCCAATGGAATAAATGAGTTTAGTTGTGGTAAAGAACCAACAGTAGATATTATTTTAACACTTACAAAGAAAACAAAGACCAGTGAGGAAGAATTAAATTGTAACATGAATACCATACCTTTAAACAATATTGAACAAGCTACAATTCCTTATAATAATTTCGAAAGTTGAAGAAAGATAAAATAAGCTGAAATTTACCTATATAGTATTCAAATTTCTTCCTGTGAGTTGATTTAGAATCTATTTCTTTAAAAATATTCCTTTAAGGCTCAGCGCCTGTGGCTCAATTGGCTAAGGTGCCAGCCACGTACACCTAAGGTGGCGGGTTCGAATACCCAGCCCGGGCCACCAAACAACAATAATGGCGGCAACCAAAAAATGGTTGGGCGTTGTAGCGGGCGACTGTAGTCCCAGCTACTTGGGAGGCTGAGACAGGAGACTCGCTTGAGCCCAGGAGTTGGAGGTTGCTATGAGCTGTGATGCCATGGAACGTTACCCAGGAGGATAGCTTGAGGCTCCGTCTCAAAAAAAAAAAAAAATTCCTTTAAAATAAGCAGATAAGTTAACATCCTGATTTGAATTAAGTGTGCTATTTAGGTGGCTCAGATAGTGAGATGGTAGCACCTGGCCAGGCGTGGTGGGTCACAACTGTACTCCTAGCACTCTGAGAGGCTGAGGCAGTGGATGGAGTGCTTGAGCTCAGGAGTTCAAGACCAACTTTAGTAAGAATGAGACCCTGTCTCTATTAAAAAATAGAAAAAAATACTCAGGCATCCTAGTGGGTACCTGTAGTCCCAGCTACTTGGGAGGCTTAGGCAGGAGGATCATTTGAACCTAGGAATTTGAGTCAGTAGAACATTAAGAAATGATATAAAGGGGAGAGGAGCAAGATGGCCGACAGGTACCAGCTTCCGACAGGAGCCCAGCTGAGAGAGAAGAAAGACATCTACAGGACATCTCTGCTGAGGCAAGTTGCGTCTCCTGGAAACTAACCTACAGGTACATAATACATCCCAAAGGAAGGATATCTGACCCTGCCCCCAAGAAAGGTGCGCTTTTTTTCTCTTTGTCTGCTCCTGTGACTTTCCTACAGTCTAGCGGTGAACTGAGGACTTATTGTCCTACCCTATGTGAGAGAGCTACAGAAAGAGGGGTCTACTCCTCTAGAGTGACCCTGTTGAAGCTCTAAACACCCTCTAGCTTGGCAGAAAAATCAAACTAATGCTGCAAGACCATTTTGAATTCCCAGTCCACCCTTCCCCCTCTTGCCTGCAGAGACAGTGAGAGGAGGCCCAAGAGTAGCATCCCCTAACCCACCGAACCAAGCACCCTGTCCCAGCCCTGTAGCCAGAGAACTTGTGGAGCTGCGTGTTCCCCCCTGGCTACCACTTGGCCACCACCCCTGGAAATCCCAGTGGGGAGCGCTGAGATTATTCCATCTGCATGTCCTCCTAGGCTGCCGCCATTTGGCCGCAACCCACTGAGCACCAAGTGGTTCACCCCAGGACTATTTGACCTGCACACTCCCACTCCCACCCCCACCCCTGTGCTACCACTTCCCAGCCACTCATCAGCACCTGAGAGGCAGAGGACTGTTCTACCTGCATGACTGCTGCTACTTGGCTGCCGCCCTAGGAACCCAATTGAGGCACACTGAGGACTGTTGTAGCTGTAGCTGTTGTCACTTGGCAGCTGCTCCAGGGCACCTTAGGGAGGTGCACCCAGGACGATTTTACCTGTGTGTCCTCTGCATAGCCACAACTGCTCAGCTGCCAACCCAGGTCACTGGAACAGGCACGCGGAGGATTGCTCCAATTGCCCGCCCCTAGGCTGCTGCCACTTGGCTGCAGCCCTCTGGGCACATGAGTGGGGCACCCCAGGACTGTTTGAACCACGCAACCCTAACACAGCTACCGCTTTGCGGCTGCCCCTAGGCACCTGAGTGGCGGAGGACTGTCTGACCCACGCAATCCCAACACAGCTACCGCTTTGTGGCTGCCCCTACGCACCTGAGTGACAGAGGACTGTTTGACCCACGTGGCTGCCACCACTTGGCCACTGACCCAGACACCAGAAGGGGGAACCCCTAAGACTGTTTGAACTGCTCGGTCACCACAGGTGGGCACCTGGCAGGGAGCACCCAGGACTGTTTGACCTGCATAGCTGCTGCTGATTGGCAGCTGCCCCAAGGAACCTGAGGGGGCACTCCCAGCACTGTTTGAGCCACATGTCCCCCAGAGCGGCTCTCACTCCCCAGACACCCTAATGGGGTGCCCTGAGGACTGTTTGACCCGCACATCCCCTTGTGGCTGCTGCTGCTTCACCACTGTACCTGGGGCACCTGAAAGGCCCCCCAAGAACTGTTTGAACCACACCAGATGCACCGAGGACTGTTTGATGAGTGCATATCCTTAGGCTGCCACTGCTGACCACAGCTCCCTTGGCACCTGAGCCTGGCGCCCTGAAGACTGTTTGACCAGTGCATCCCCCTCCAGCACCTGCCGCTTGGGTCTTTGCCAGTGGCAGTCATAGGCTGAAGGGTTTGGCGATAGTCTCCAAACAATGCAAACTCAACATGGGGCAGGATCTGTGGAAAAACTCTGGTAACCAGAAAAACCAGAGTAGATCAAGTCTCCCAAAGAAGGATGGCACAGAAGCATTTGAAGATCCGATCCTCAAGCAAATGGTTGAGATGTCAAAAATCAAGTTCAGAATTTGGATAGCAAACAAGATTTATAGAATGAAAAAAAAGAGGCAATTAGAAATTCAAGATTATTCAAAAGAACTCTCAACAAATCATTCAAAAGATGTTTTAAGAATTCAACGATTTCAAAGATAAGGTGACCAAAGGGTTTGAAACACTGAGGCAAGAGGTTGCAGCCCTCTAGGATCTGAAAGATACCGTAGAATCCCTCCGTAACAGAGCGCAACACACAGAAGAAAGGATCTCTGACATTGAAGACAAAGCTTTTGAAGAAACCCAGCAGTGCAAAGACCAAAAGAAATGGCAATTAAAAATGGATCTTACTCTCAGAGAGCTCTCGGATAACTCGAAGGAAACTAATATTTGCCTGATAGGAATCCCTGAAGGTGATGGAGTTGCTTCACAAAACACAGACACTCTTCTTCATGAAATTATGAAAGAGAACATTTCCAGACATGCCAAGAGATTCTGAAATTCAGATAGCAGGTAATTTCAGAACCCCAGCATGACTCAACCCAAACAAGACATCCCCCAGGCACATAATTAACTTCACTAAAGTTAATATGAAAGAGAAAATTCTGAAAGCAGTCAGACGTAAGAAAACCATAACCTACAAGGGGAAAAGTATTAGGATGACTGCAGATCTCTCGGCTGAAAACTTTCAGGCTAGAAGAGGATGGTCATCAACTTTTAATCTCCTAAAACAAAATAACTTTCAACCCAGGATCCTGTATCTGGCTAAACTGAGTTTCATCTACGATGGAGAAAATTAAATACTGTAACGACATTCACATCTTGAAGAAATTTGCCATAACTAAACCAGCTCTCCAAGAAATTCTCAAACCTATCCTCCATAATGACCAGTGTAATCCTCCACCACAAAAGTAAACCAACTCAGAAACATTCAATCACATTCCAGCTTCTACAGTGGTGAAAGGATTAAAAATGTCTGCTAGACGTTCAAGCAACTCGATGCCCAAAATTCTACCAGGCTTCTCAATAATTTCAACCAATGTGAATGGCTTAAATTGTCCTCTAAAGAGGCACAGATTGGCTCATTGGATACAGAAACTCAGACCAGACATCTATTGTATACAAGAATCTCACCTTACCTTAAAAGATAAATATAGACTCAGGGTGAAAGGATGGTCATCTATATTCCAGGCTAATGGAAAGCAGAAAAAAAACAGGTATTGCAATTTTATTTGCAGATACAATAGGGTTCAAAACAACAAAAGTAACCGAAGATAAAGATGGCCACTTTATATTTGTTAAGGGCAATACTCAATATGATGAGATCTTAATTATCTATATCTATGCACCTCAATTTATAAAAGAGACTCTAACTGGCATGAGCAACTTGTTCTCTCCCAGCTCCATCATAGTCAAGATTTCAACATTCCTTTGGCAATATTGGACAGATCCTCCAAAAAGAAGCTTAACAAAGAAATTGTAGATTTAAATTTAACTATTCCACTTTTGGACCTAACAGACATCTACAGAACAATTTATCTTAACAAAACTGAATACACATTTTTCTCATCAGTCTATGGAACATACTCCAAAATTGATCACATCTTAGGTCATAAGTCTAACCTCAGTAAATTTAAAAGAATAGAAATTATTCCATGCATCATCTTGGACCAAGATGGAATAGAAGTTGAACTCAGTAGCAACAGGAATTTGCAATCTCGTACAAAAACATGGAAGTTAAATAACCTTATGCTGAATGATAGATGGGTCAAAGACGAGATCAAGAAGGAAATTACCAAATTTTTATAACATAATGACAATGAAGATATGAGGTATCAGAACCTCTGGGATACCACACAGGCAGTCCTAAGAGGGAAATTTATAGCATTGCAAGCCTTCCTCAAAAGAACGGAAAGACAGGAAGTTAACAACTGAATTGAACATCTTAAGCAACTAGAAAAGGAAGAAAATTTCAATCCCAAACCCAGCAGAAGAAAAGAAACAACCAAAATTAGAGCAGAGTTAAATGAAATGGAAAATAAAAGGATTATAGAACAGATCAACTAATCCAAAAGTTGGTTTTTTGAAAAGGTCAATAAAATAGATAAACCTTTGGCCAACCTAACCAAGAAAAAAAGAGTATAATCTCTAATCTCATCAATCAGAAATGCTAAAGATGAAATAACAACAGACCCCTTAGAAATTAAAAAAATCCTTAATGAATATTACAAGAAACTTTATTCCCAGAAATATGAAAATCTGAAGGAAATTGACCAGTATTTGGAAGCATGTCACCTTCCAAGACTCAGCCAAAATGAAGTGGAAATTTTGAATAGGTGTATATCAAGTTCTGAAATAGCATCTACTATACAAAATCTCCCTAAAAAGAAAAGCCCAGGACCAGATAGCTTCACATCAGAATTCTACCAAAGCTTTAAAAAGGAACTAGTATGTACACTACACAACCTTTTCCAAAATATACAAAAAGACGGAATACTACCCAAAACATTCTATGAAGCAAATATCACCTTGATCCCCAAACCAGGAAAAGACCCAACAAGAAAAGAAAATTATAGACCAATATCACTACTGATGCAAAAATATTCAACAAGATCCTAACCAACAGAATCCAGCAACACATCAAGCAAATCATACACCACGACCAAGTGGGTTTAATCCCAGGATCTCAAGGATGGTTTGAAATACGTAAATCTATAAATATAATTCACCACATAAACAAATTAAAAAACAAAGACCATATGATTCTCTCAATTGATGCAGAAAAAGCATTTGATAATATCCAGCATCCCTTTATGATCAGAACACTTACGAAAATTGGTATAGAAGGGACATTTCTTTTTTTTTCTTTCTTTCTTTTTTTTTTTTTTTGGAGATAGAGCCTCAAGCTATCCCCCTGGGTAGAGTGCCATGGCATCACAGCTCATAGCAACCTCCAACTCCTGGGCTCAAGCGAGTCTCCTGTCTCAGCCTCCCAAGTAGCTGTGACTATTCGAACCCACTACCTTAGGTGTATGTGGTTGGCGCCTTAGCCACTTGAGCCACAGGTGCCAAGCTAGAAGGGACATTTATTAAACTGATAGAGACCATCTATAGCAAACCTACAGCCAATATTGTATTGAATGGAGTCAAAGTGAAATCATTTCCACTCAGGTCAGGAACCAGGCAAGGATGCCCATTGTTTCCACTGCTCT
>CAUYQV010101693.1:0-15011 GCA_963574575.1 Galagoides demidoff
GTTTTATTGTAAGAAATAATGAGCATGGGGCTACACATTGTTAAGATTATAAGAAGGAAAAAAGAAAGCCAAGAAATTAATTTTAACTTTTGGTTCCTATAATTATGAGTATAGCACATATTTATTAAATAATCAGCTATCCTTAGAGATGTGCCGAAGGCATCTGAAATTGTGGGAAAAGTCAAGAGCTGGGGTTATGAGTTCTTTGTGATTGTAAAACATGATTTTGGTTTACAGTTTCTTACATGTGTCTATACCCATTGTTTTAATAAATAGGAAAGCACGTTGCTATGCTTTCCATGACTTCAAAAATAAAAACATAGACTTCTGATTTTTGGTTCTCTACTGTGCTGAAAAATAACATGCAAGCCTTCCTTTGTGAAAAAAATAGTAATATAAATCTATTAGTTTTATAAGCAAAATTGGTCAAATATTGGCAATTTTCCTTAATTTAAACTGTTTAAGCTGTATTACCTAACCCAATTTCTGTAATCTTCCCATAAGTGTAGGAGGGGCCTAGATGATGATGATGTCACATTTTTCTTGGATTGAGGAAATGGAAGTAGAAGAAAAACCTGTTGACTTTAATTATGATTTTTTTTTTGCTTATTCTACAAAATACCTCATGCAAGTGTGTTTATAATATCATATGCTAGAGTGAATACTTACGAGTTTCTGTACATTAAAAAAAAAAATCTGAGAATTTCCAGACAGCTCATCTACTTTTATGCCAGAATGAATCTTCTTTAAGACTAAGGGTAGTGATTCAGGCGGGACCACCAGCCAATTGTAATCAAAATGATTAAAAGAGGATGTGGTGGGTCTGTAATCCCAGCACTCTGGGAGGTCTAGACAGGAGGACCCCTGGAGCTTAGGAATTGGAGACCAGCCTGAGTAAGTGTGAACACCTTCACTACTAAAATATTAATTAACTGTTGTGGTGGGCAACTGTAGTTCTAGTTACTCAGGAGGCTGGAGCAAGAAGATTGCTTGAACCCAGTTGTTTGTGGTTGCCGTGAGCTAGGCTGAAACCAGAGCACTCTAAACTGGGCAACAAAGTGAGATTGTCTCACAAAAATAAAAAGTGATTAAAGAAAAGGCTAGGATTTCAAATCCCATCAAGTCCCATGGACCCATCCTTGGATCCCATTTGTCATAGTCCTGGTCTACAATTGCCCTGGGTTAGTGCAAGACGGCCTGACCTTAGTCTGGATGGCTCCACTCTCTCCAGGGACAGCTTAAGCAATATTTCTAAAATATAAAAGGAACAACATACAGAATAGAACAAAACAAAATTAAAAGAGCATTTTATAATACTGAATTCTGTGAAATTCTCATTTTCTTAGAATTTACCTTTCATTTCCACAAATAATGCATTAGTTCTCCTCCTCAATCATATAAATTAATAATTCTGACAAAAGATACTATTTATTAGGCAATTACATTATCCTAAGCAACTTATCTTACTATTACTTGTGTTAGCTCCAAGTTCTACTATGATTATTTTGAAACTAAAGAAATATAGCTTATCAATGCCATACTGCTTAAGTCTCTGATTTAGTATTTAAATCTCTAGATACTTGAATTCACAAACCACAATAATATTCAGTAGGCTACAGAAACCATTTCTAGATGTTACAAGTTTCTTAAAATTACAGCATTAAAAATCTGTTAGAAAAAACTGTGAAGCTGAGAGTTACTACTCTTATTAAAGCAAAACAAAAACCCCTGAATTCTTGGTGATTTCAGTTTTATGACAAATCTTACATTTGAGCTTGCTAAATTTCATCAACAGTACTTGAATTTCCTCACTTGTGAAATTAAGATTTCTAATGAAATGTGTATGTGTGAGAGAGAAAGAGAGGGTAAGTTGAGAAAGTTGTGTGTGTGTTTGTGTTTTATGCCAAGTATCCTCCTCTTCTTCTTTTGTTTAAGAACTAGTTTCTTGGCTGGGCGCCTGTGGCTCAATTGGCTAAGGCGCCAGCCACATACACCTAAGGTGGCGGGTTCAAATCCCCAGCCCGGACCCGCCAAACAACAATGATGGCTGCAACCAAAAAATGGCCTGGTGTTGTGGCGGGCGCCTGTGGTCCCAGCTACTTGGGAGGCGGAGGCAGGAGACTTGCTTGAGCCCAGGAGTTGGAGGTTGCTATGAGCTGTGATGCCATGGCACTCTACCCAGGGGGGGAGCTTGAGGCTCCATCTCAGGAAAAAAAAAAAAAAAAAAAGAGAATAAGAATATAAGTTAAAATCATGGCTTGGTGTTTGTTGCTCAGTGGTTAGTGCATTGACCAGATACACCGGGGCTGGCAGGTTCAAACCTGACCCAGGCCAGCTAAAAAACAACAATGACAACTATAACAACAACAAACAAATAGCTGGGCATTGTGGTGGGTGCCTGTAGTCCTAGTTACTTGAGAGACTAAGGCAAGGTAGTCGCTTAAGTCCAAGAGTTTGAGGTTGCTATGAGTTGTGACACCATGGCACTCTACCGAGGGTGACATAGTGAAACTCTATCTCAAATAAAGAAAGAAAGAAAAATAAAAACATAAAAACAACACACATCTGGTGAGTTTATGGGCACCCACTAGGTACCAGCCATCAGACAAGGCACTTTCTACATATCATCAGCAAACTGGGGGTGGGGACTATACCCATTTTATAGGTGAGGACATGGAGGCCCAAGGTGAGGGGAGATGCCCAAGATCCCACCATGAGGGAGGAGGAGCAGCAGGGTCTGGATTTTGCAGTGACCTGAAGACTGCCTCCTCCAGGAGCACAGAGAGTGCCTGGGAGGGCTGAGAGAGAGAAGAGAGTCAGTCACAGGTGCTCTGGGAAATTCAAGGGAAATGTCCATCTTGGCCTTTGAGAACATGTCAAATGGAGGAGCAGAACACAGAAAAGGCAGGCCAGGACCAGACTGAGGGGCTGCTCGGAGCAGGGAAGCCTGGGGTGGTGAGGAATGGAGGGAGGGCCCCAGCGTCTGTGGGCTGTGTGCCCAGCGGGTTCTCATTTCCCAGGCTGCACAACCCCCACCCCAGACACCCTAGACCTGCAGGGCGCTGTCATGCTCAGCCGACTCCAGAGTCCTGCTCGGAACCAACATAGCAGGGGATAGAGGCAGATGGGCGCATCAGGTTTCAAGATGACTTGGTGTATCCAGTTGAGAAAACTAGGAAGGCAATTAAAGAGGAAGAAAGGTCAAGGGAGAGTTGCGCAGGAGAGCTTTTACACAATTACTGCTGGGCCTGAGAGCTGTGGTGTGAACACCTGAGGAGGCCTGTTCTGTTTTGAAAAGTTCTCCCTCTGGGGCTCTGAATCTGCAGCCTGACATAGCTAGAAAAAGGCCAGTGGGAGTGTCATCTGCTGGTCTCTTCTTCCCTTCCTGGGACCATACTGGGCCCATGGAGGCCAGCCCCCCAGCGTCCTTATTTAAACCTCCGTTCTTTCAACTGCACAGGACCCCCTCACCGGTTATTCTGACAATAGAGGTGAAATAGACAAATATAGTCACGTGGAGGCCGGTGCTCAGGGTTCTGTCCCTCTCTGCTGCGGAGCATTTTGTTAACTGTGTTAAATATTTACCACTTTTCTTTTCTTTCTTTTTTTTTTTTATACAGAGTCTCATTTTGTTGCCCTGGGTAGAGTGCAGTGATGTCACAGCTCACAGCAACCTCAAACTCTTGTGCTTAAGTGGTTCTCTTGCTTCAGCCTCCCCAGTAGCTGGGACTATAGGTGCCCTCTACAACACCTGGCTTTTTTTCTTTTTTTTTTTTTTTGGTTGTAGTTGTCATTGTTGTTGTGAGTTGTGGCCTGGGCTGGGTTTGAACCTGTCAGCTCCAGTGTACGTGGCTGGCACCCTAGCCGCTAAGCTATAGATGCCGAGCCTCTATCTAGGACAGGGGTCCTCAGACTTTTTAAACAGGGGGCCAGTTCACTGTCCTCAGACCATTGGTCTGAGGACTGCAGGCCCTGGGACGAGTCAGCTGCTATGCAGGACAGGCAGCAGTGGCAAAAACACTTGGTGGGCCAGATAAATGTCCTACGTGGGCCACAGTTTGAGGACACCTGGTCTAGGACTTCAAACTTGCTCTGCGGTTCTTTTGACAGTTGCCCAGTAAAGCACAAGTTCCAGCTCCAGGTGGTGGATATGGAGCAGTTCTGGCCTGGCAGGTGGCAATCTGTTTGTGCAGAGAGAGGCAAAGTATCTATTGCCCTGGGACAGTTGGGATATTAAAGTTAGGTATGGACTTTGAAGTCTGAACTCCTGTTTTCTTGTCCTGGAACCTTGGACAAGTCACCTAGCCTTTTCGAGTCTCAGTTTTCTCAAACTCACAGTGGAGTAATGGTTCCTGCCTCATGGACTTGGTACAGTAATTTAATGAGACGATGCATGAAGAGTATCTAGTAGGCACCCACATCCTACAGGCCTAGCGAGTGTTAGATTTTTTCCCTGGGCCCAGGAATGTCTCAGAGGAGCTGTTGTGAGATAGAATCTTCCTCATTCTCAGAGACCCTGGTATTCTTCTTTCAGGTGCTTCTCTGAAGATGGAAGGGGAATTTCATAACTTTTGGGGTCTTTCGAGTTCCAGGCAGAGGTCTCAACTGGCCTAACAGCCAAAGTGCCCACATAAGCTGGGAACATAGTGGGTGCTCAGTGAATAGTCACTTCCAGCAGGTGCTGTCCTGCCACTATGTTCCCAGCTTATGTGGGCACTTTGACTGTTAAGCCAGTCACAGAGACAGAGGCTCGGCGCCTGTAGCTCAGTGGCTAGGGTGCAGCCACGTACACCAGATTTCTAACTCCAAAAGGCCCCTGATGTGTGCAGGAGGACGGCACCTGCCAGAAGTGACTATTAGTGCCAAGCACCCAGCGGCTAGGGTGCCAGCCACTTCAGGATTTCTAAATCCAAAAGGCCCCCGATGTGTAGGCAGCATGGTCAGTCAGAAGCCAATCCCATGCTCATCACCCCACCTTCACCCCAATCCGGCATTCCTGTTTCCTGCTGCCAGCAGGCTCAGTTCTTTCACTTTAATTACCATGCACTGAGCCAATTGTGATATGTTTGAACTCACTTAATCCTCAAAGAAGGTTTTGGGACCTAGAGAGACTGATTAACTTACCCTAGGTCACACAGCTCCTAAAAGGAGCAACTGGGGTTCAAAGCAAGGCATCCAGCTCCATAGCTCACATGCTTAACCATACCCTCTTATAACTCTGTTGGGGGCAAGTGCTGAAAACCCATCGTTTATGACTTAAGGCAGACAGGAGAATGTGTATCATGGAACCAAACTTGGGAAGAGATGTGACTGGGCCTTCTGGTCAGTTTAAACCCAGCACACAAATGCTGTTGAGATTATCTCTGGCCTCTCCCTAACATGGGTTAGGCTCTCATACCATCCTTCTCCACAAAACTTCTGGCAAGATCTAGTTTTACATTTTCCAGCATCACCTGCTACAGGTTGAACTAAAACTGACCATTTGAGTTCTCAGTGTCAATAATTCCAGTGAAGGGGCCGGCCCGGGGGCTCACACATATTATCTGAGCCTCTGTGGGAGGCTGAGGCAGGTGGATTGCTCCAGCTCATGAGTTAGGGACCAGCCTGAGCAAGAGCTAGACCCCCATCTCCACTAAAAATAGAAAGATAGCCAGGTGTCCTGGTGGGTGGCTATAGTCCCAGTTACTTGGGAGGCTGAGGCAGAAGGACAATTTGAACCCAGGAGTTTGAGGTTGTTGGAGCAACAGAGTGAGACTCTATCTTTAAAAAAAAAAGAAATCAAAAAATCAGCTGAGCGTGGTGGCTCATGCCACCAGGATTTGGGAGGCCAAGGCAGGTGGATTGCCTGAGCTCACAGGTTTGAGACCAACCTGAGCCAGAGCAAGAACCTGTCTCTAAAAATAGCCTGGCATTGTGGCAGGTGCCTGTAGTCCTAGCTACTTGGGAGGCTGAGGCAGGAGAATCTCTTGAGCCTACAAGTTTGAGGTTGCTGTATGACAAAATACCGAGGGTTAAAAATTAAGACCCTTTTTCAAAAAAAAAAAAAAAAAAGACTAATGGGCCTAGCTTAGCTCAGGTGGAGATCCCTGGACCAACTGGTGAGGTCCAGGAAGAACGGCTTCTCCTATAGGCCCAGCTTGTAGTCAGTCTGTCTGGTGGAGGATGGGGTCAGGTGACAATATGGAATTTCTCCCTCCCCTCGTGGGAGGGTGTGGTAGTGGTGGGGAGAGGTGGTTTTCCAGAGAAAGAAAGGATTTGGACTGGAAAACACATCGTTCACCTAGACTGGCACAGCCTTGAGAATCACATAGTCCCAGCTTAGGGGAGACGAGTGAGACAAAAGTGTTGATGTGTTTATGACTGAGGTTAGGAAAGAGTATCAGAAAAAGAGCAAGATGGGGGCAGAAGAGTCAATGGAGTGGCCAGGGTAGGAAGCCAGAGGTGGAGGCGGGTAGTGAATGGAGAGACAGAGTATTAAGTTGGTCATATGTTAAGTGGTCACACGTATTTAGTTGCCTAAAAACAAAAGAAACTAAAACCAGAAACCTTACTATGGTAGGGAAATTCCTCCAGTCTGACATTCAGCTAGCTAATATGCTCCTCACTCGATAGGTGAATAGACTGAGGCTCAGAGAAACAAAGCGATTTGTCTATGATCATGCCAGTGTCTTCTCCCATCCCTGCCAGGCACTGTTTCCATGACACCCCTGGGAGAGCACATGGTCCCTGTAATTAGGAGAAGGCTCCCTCTTAATGAGCTCTGGTGTGCTGCTGGCTTCTTCCTTTCCAGAGCTAGGAAACCCCTGGGATCCCAGGGCTAGGGGTGGGAGCCTTTTCTTTCTCTTGTCCCTGCTTGGTCTCAGCAGGTCCCAGCACCTCTGTACGCTTTGCTTCTTCCCTGCCTGTACCGCGAGTGGCCTGGCTCGTGTTTGTGCACATGGGATATTGACATTTTGGATGGAACAGTTTTCAAGTGCAGGAGGTTCAGCATCCTGGGCTCTCCTCACTGTGTGCAGGAGTACTTGGGTTCATTATAACAACCAGAGCAAACACCCACACCCCACCTTCAGACACTCCCTGGGGGGTATGTGGCACCACCCCAGTTGAGACCCTCCTGGAAGGTCTTTTAGATCTAGGATTTGAGGGTAAGCCCTGCCCAGGCTGGACTGTGGACTGGTGTGGGGAGCCCAGGGGAGGCAGAAGGGTACAGAGCTGCAGTTCAGCAGGGGTTCAGCTTTAATTGGCCTGATGTTGTCTGAGACAAGTCTCCTTGTACCTTGGATTCTCTGGGTGGCCTACAGTTGAAGGGACACATGAGAAATTCTCTTATAAATATTCATACATTGTGTTTCCTGCTTGCTTTCTTCTTTTCTTTTGAGACAGTCTTAACTCTGTCTACCTGAGCAGAGTGCCATGGGATCACAGCACACAGCAACCTCAAATTCTGGGGCTCAAAGCAATTCTCTTGCCTCAGCCTCCCAAGTAGCTGGGACTATAGGTACCCACTACAATACCGGGCTAATTTTTTTTTTAGCAAGTTATGGTTCTATCATACAATGGCATCTTTTTCAGCGATTTCACCAGTGTCACCACATCCTGGGTTCCCCCCTCTTGCTCAGGCTGGTCTTGAGCTTCTGAGCTCAAGCATTCCATCTGCTTTGGCCACCCAGGCCCACCTGTATTGAGATTACAGGCATGAGCCTCCTCCCCTGGCATTGTTCCCTACTTATGTGTCTGTAATATATAATTAATTTTATCCTATGTATCTAATTCTTTAGTAATATATTTATACATGCATAGAAAGATACATACAAAGATATTCATTGTAACATATATAATTTTTTTTAGAGACAGAGTCTCACTTTGTCACCCTCAGTAGAGTGCTGTGGTGTCATAGCTCATAGCAACCTCCAGCTCTTGGGCTTAAGCGATTCTCTTGCCTCAGCTTTGTGAGTAGCTGGGACCACAGGCGCCTGCACCAGCCCTCAGCCTTTTTTTTTTTTTTTTTTTTGAAATGGAGCCTCAAGCTATCCCCCTGGGTAGAGTGCCATGGCATCACAGCTCACAGCAACCTCCAACTCCTGGGCTCAAGCGAGTCTCCTGCCTCTGCCTCCCAAGTAGCTGGGACCACAGGCGCCTGCCACAACACCCGGCCATTTTTTGGTTGCAGCTGTCATTGTTGTTTGGTGGGCCCAGGCTGGGGATTCGAACCCGCCACCTTAGGTGTATGTGGCTGGCGCCTTAGCCAATTGAGCCACAGGCGCCGAGCCATACATTCAATTTTCTAGTCTGCTTTTTAAAATTAAATAATATCAGCCTTTTTCCTGGTATCCTTAAATACTCCTCAGAAACATGATTATTTTAATGTTTTTCTTGTATTCCATCACGGGTTCAAAACATAATTTACCTATGACGGCCCTGGATTGGTTATTCAGGTTTCTCATGGATTTTCTCATGAGGTTAATCATATTCTCTACTAAATAATGCAGTGATGAGTGTGCTTGCTTATGGATCTTTCAGTCTCTTACTGTAATCAGCCTTGAAGAGGAATTCTCAGAAGCCGAGTTGCCAGATGTGTGTAGTATATCAGCTTTTTGTTCATCCCTGGGCTGAACAAGGAGGCCAGTTGACACTCCCACCAGTGTCACCACATCCTGGCCCCCAATAGGTTTTACTTAACAGAGGAAAACCAAAAACCCACAAACCCAAAAAACTTTGCTATGTATGCATTTCAGTTTTTTAGACCATAAAAACAGTATACTCTATCTAAAATATTTCAAAGAGGTAAAGTATATAAAGTAAAAAGAGGTAATCCTCCTCTGTGCACTGCCCTCACCAGAATCTTATTTCCAGAGAGAGGAATACTAGTAAGTTTCCTGTGTGGCCTTCCAGACCCTTCCGTGTGTGTGTGTGTGTGTGTGTGTATCTTTTAAAACACAGCTACAATCGTACTGTACATTTTATAACATGGTCAGTGGGCAACATGTTTGAGACACTGTGTTATAGACAAATTTCTAAGTTAGTGCATACAAATGCAACCTCATCTTTGTGATTTAAAAAATTTTTTAAATTACATTTAAAAATGTTTATGGGCTCGGTGACTGTAGCTCAGTGGCTAGGGTGCCAGCCACATACACTGGGGCTGGCAGGTTTGAACCTGGCCTGGGCCTGCCAAACAGTGACAACTAGAACAAAAAAATAGCCGGGCATTGGGGCGGGCACCTCTAGTCCCAGCTACTAGGGAGGCTGAGGCAAGAGAATTGCTTAAGCCCGAGAGTTTGAGGTTGCTATGAGCTACGACACCATGGCACTGTATCGAGGGTGACATAGTGAGACTCAAAAAAATAAAAATGTTTATGGGTACATAATAGTTATAAATATTTATGGGGTACATGTGATATTTTGATATAAGCTTACAATGTGTAACGATCAAATATGAGTAATTGGGATATCCCAATATCTCAAATATTTATCATTTCTTTGATAAAAATCTCAAATATTTGTCATTTCTTTGTCTTGGGAACATTTACAGTCTTCTTTTCCACTTATTTGATATATACAACAATTATTGTTAACTATAGTTACCCAATTATGCCACTGAACACTAGATCTTACTCCTTCTATCTAATTGTATTTTAAAAAATTTTAATTTTTGACTTGGCGTCTGTGGCTCAAGCAGCTAAGGCGCCAGCCACATACACCTGAGCTGGCAGGTTCGAATCTAGCCCAGGCCCACCAAACAACAATGATAGCTGCAACTAAAAAATAGCCGGGTGTTGTGGTGGACACCTGTAGTCCCATCTACTTGGGAGGCGGAGGCAGGAGAATCATTTGAGCCCAAGAGTTGGAGGTTACTGTGAGCTGTGACACCACAGCATTGTACCCAGGGCGACAGTTTGAGGTTCTGTCTCAAAAAAAAAAAAATTAATTTTAATTATTATGGGTACATAATTTGTATATATTTATAGGGTACATGTGATGTTTTGATATAGGTATACAAAATGCAATACTCAAATTCAGATAATCAAGGTCTCCATCACCTTAAAAATTTATTCTTTCTTCGTGTTAGAAACATGCCAATTCCATTCTTTTAGTTATTTTAAATGTACAATAAGTTGTTGACTGTAGTTACCCTGTTGTATTATGAAATACTAGATCTTATTGCAACATCATTCTTTTTAAGGGCTGAATCTTATTACATAGCTAAGGTGACCATAGCTTATCAAACTGTCAGCCAAGCTCCAGCAACCATTTAGATTGTTTCCAAGTTTTCATTCTCTTGGATATTGCTTTCATATGCACACATATATGCATATATAAAAGAACTATTTTGGGAGATCTGTTTCCAGAAATAGAATTACTGTCAAACTTTTTTTTCTTGCAGTTTTTGGCTGAGGCTGCGTTTGAACCCACAACCTCTGGTATATGGGGCTGGTGCCCTACTCCTTTGAGCCACAGGCTTGCCCCTGTCAAGCTTATTTTTTTATTTTTATTTTTTGAGACAGAGCCTCAAGCTGTCCCCCTGGGTAGAGTGCCATGGCATCACAGCTCACAGCAACCTCCAACTCCTGGGCTCAAGCGAGTCTCCTACCTCCGCCTCCCAAGTAGCTGGGACCACAGGCGGCTGCCACAATGCCTGGCTATTTTTTGGTTGCAGCCGTCATTGTTTGTTTGGCGGCCCGGGCTGGATTTGAACCCGCTACCTTAGGTGTATGTGGCTGGCACCTTAGCCGCTTGAGCCACAGGCTCCGACCAAACTTATTTTTTTAAATCAAGTTTTGTTGTTTTTAAAAAGCCTGTATGTGTAGAGGCATTCTAGCAAAGGCTGTTCGTGAATATGAGTGTGTTCATTCAAGGTAAACCTGTTGTGTGCTTCTTGGTCTAGATATGGTGCCTGGGATACAACTATGGACAAAGCATAAATTATCTCTTACCTTATGGAAATTATAGTCCATAAAGGGAGATTTCCTATGCGCCTGCTATCTTTGTCTCTGATTTATTTTAAACTGGGAGAGAGGGCTAGGCACAGTGGCTCACACCTATAATCATAGCCTTTTGAGAGGCTGGGGAGGGAGGATCTCTTGAGCCCAGGAAGTTGAGGCTACTGTGAGCTATGATTGCACCACTGCACTCCAGCCTGAGTGACAGAGTGAGACACTGTCTCACAGGAAAAAAGAAATGGGGGAAATGTTTTCATCAGAAGAGTCTACATGGTGAAAGTTTCTTTTAAACTGTCCAAGAGCAGCTATCAGCTATGAGGGGACACCCTCATAAACTCCAGGGAGCAGATAGGCTTGGGCTAGCCATGGGCTAGCCATGGGCCCAAGAAGAGCCCATGTTTCTGCCCCGCCTTCCGCTGGGCCCCTTCCTTTGGGGCAGAAGGGGAAGTAGCAGCTCCACACAATGCTGGCTGGGGCTCGTCTCAGGGAGGGCCCTGGGGACCCCCACCTTGTGTCATTGTGTAAGTCCGTGGTTTCTGTTCTCCTCTCTCTTCTCGGGAGAGGTTTAGCAGGCCTCCAGGGGAGGAGTGGCCAGTACCTGGGCCTGAGAGGTAGCCCCTGTTCCTGGTGCATTTCCTGGGATGAGACAATATGCTACCTCTATGGGTGTCTGCAGAAGAGCCAGGCCACACGGGGCCCAGGCTGGCCTTGTGGGAAAGTGGGCCCAGCCTCCCATTATCACCCTGGAGGCCCAACAGTCAGTCCCCCACCAGTCAACAGCGCAGCTGTGCTCCACCTGCAGCAGCTACTGGCCCTACCCCAGGGGTGACTGGGCCCATGTCCTCTCTCACTGGCCAGAGTGTGCCCTGACAAAGCAGCTGCCCAATTTGCAGTGCCCAGGCTCAGGAACCAGCTTTCCGGACTGCTCCCCGAACAGGCCTTTGGAATACTCACCAGCATCCCATTTCCGAAGCATTTACCATGAATGGGACTCAAGGCTGAGTGCTTTATGTTTGTAATTTTGGCCTCAGGCTGCCCTTCCAGTCATTCTACAGTGTCATCCCCCCCATATCACAGATGGGGAAACTGAGCGTCAGAGGGTGCATAGCCATCCTGGCCCCTGCCTGCCTCCTGCTTTATCTGCGTCCACCCCCCCCCTCCAACACACACATACACGTCCTGATTGGGTTGTCTCTCTTCTCTCCTGGTCCTTCCAGCCAGCTTCTTCCTGCCTCAAGGCCTCTGTCTTGGCAGTTTCCTCTGTCTGGAAGTATATTCCCCCAGGTCTCGCCCTCCTGTCTGACATAGCCACCCACTGGCCCAGCACTCTGTCCCTTTTGCCTTGTCAGCCCTGTGCAAACCTCTGTCTGCCAGGCATTCTGTGGGGCTTGTTGAGTGCCTATTTCCACCAGGAGAGTAAGGGGCGCATGAGGGTGAGGACGGTGTCAAGTTCATCTTTGCACCTAGTGCAGCATCTGGCACATTATAGATGTGAAGTTGATATTTGCTGAAGACAACTGTGCCTCCTTCAGGCCTGCAGCCTGCCCTCTCTGCCTTCAAGACCACTCTGGGTCACACCCCTGCTGCAACCCTCAGCACCCCACACTCCTGTCTTGCCCCAGCTTCACACTGCTGCAGGTGGACGTGTGGGTTTGCTGGATTATTCTCTGATTGCCCCACTTATCCTGGGGCTTTCCTAGGGCAAGGACGTAGTTTGCTTGTGGTCCCCACTGCTACCTCTGTCCCCACCTGGTACCCACTCCTGGTGGTGCCTGGTGGGTGCCTATGTGACTGGAGGGAGGAACCTGTCAAACAGAAGAGCAAAGGCGGGGGCCCGGATCACCCCTGTTTAGGTCCAGACTCTTAGCATGGTGCTCTATCCTGGTGTGAAGTTGTGGTTCTGACTGCAGCTTCTGGACACAGCCACCCTGGCCCACCGAGTAGAGCCTGCTTAGTTCAAGCCCAGACACGGGTGCCTAACATGGCAGCTTCTGGGCAGGAGGCACTGTTCCCTTCAAGTTGAGCATTCCTACTTCTCTCAAACCATTGTTTCCTCCTGAATCTATTATGTTTTAATCAAGATAAAACTTTGCCTGGGAAGATAAGAGCCCTTGCAGAAAATGTCTCCTTGCCCCGATTCTTCCCTTGGCAGTGGGTGTGTGAAGGAAGGCTGGTGGTGCTGGGGTGTATTTAAAGATACATCCCACTTATTTATTTTTTGTCAGTCCTTAAAGTAATACACGTTTATCATCGCAAAGGGATAGAATTCAGACAAGTGAAACTCTCACCACCCACAGACAACTACTTAAGCAATTTGTGTATTTCCTCCAGGCCAATTCATTGTATATTTTTGTTTTTTATTAGGTGAGCATAATTTTTTTTTTGTTTTTAACACAGAGTCTCAAGCTGTCACCCTGGGTAAAGTACCATGGTGTCATAGCTTATAGCAACCTCCAACTCTTGGGGGGTTGCTGTAACTCAAGCAATCCTCTTGCCTCAGTTTTTCTATTTTTAATAGAGACGGGAATCTCGCTTTTTGCTCAGGCTGGTCTTGAACTCGTGAACTCAAGCAATCCACCTGCCTCAGCCTCCCAGTGTGCTTGGATTACAGGTGTGAGCCACTGTGCCTGGCAGGCAACCATAATTCTGACCATACACTATAGTCAACTATGTGTCCCCACTTAACCTTATAATATGATTATTAATAAGTATGTAAATGAAATCTTCAACATTAAAAAATTTTTGACTACAGAGTGTTCCATCATATGAGGGTATATCACACTTTTCTTAATCTATATCAGAAGTTTTAAAATCACTCCCTGGTACCTAAGAGTTTATGCTTGTTTTTAATTTGTCACTATTATAATGGCATTTTAAAGAACATCATTATGTATAATTTTTTAAATGTAAAACTGTTTCATTAGGGTTGATTCCTAGATTTGGAATTACTGAATCAAAAGTGTACATAGCTGGCTCAGCGCCTGTGGCTCAATTGGCTAAGGCACCAGCCACATACACCTAAGGTGGCGGGTTCAAATCCCCAGCCCGGGCCCGCCAAATAACAGTGATGGCTGCAACCAAAAAAATGGCTGGGTGTTGTGGCGGGTGCCTGTAGTCCCAGCTACTTGGGAGGCTGAGGCAGGAGACTCGCTTGAGCCCAGGAGTTGGAGGTTGCTGTGAGCTGTGATGCCATGGCACTCTACCCAGGGGATAGCTTGAGGCTCCGTCTCAAAAAAAAAAAAAAAGTGTACATAGCTCATTATGAAAGTTTTGACACAGACTGTTATGGTCCATTATCTATTTCACTTTTAAGAAACAGAGTCAACGTCACCCTTTCTGATTCACATGTGTAAGTTTCAACTTGCTCTGCTTATCGGTTTTGCTGGGAGGGCTTCTTTTGTTTCTGTAAGCTTGGATTTTACATTTCTTTTTATTTTTTAGAGACAATGTCTCCCTTTGTTGCCTTTGGTAGAGGGCCATGGTGTCTTAGCTCACAGCAACCTCAAACTCTTGGGCTCAAGTGATTTTCTTGCCTCAGCCTCCCTTGTAGATGGGATTATAGGCATCTGCCACAACACCTGGCTAGTTTTAGAGACTAGGGCTCACTCTTGCTCAGGCTGGTCTTGAACTCCTGAGTTCAGGCAATCCACCTGCCTTGGCCTCCTAGAGGATTTTATATTTCTGTTTCTTGATTTTTGTGTATCTCAAAACATTCATAATGTCCCATGTATGGCTATTTTAAAGGTTCTAGCTATTGCTGAATTGCTTTCCTAAAGGCTACTGCCAGTTTATACCCTTATTAGCAGATAGGAAAGTTCCCATCTCAGTACTTCCTTCTAGCAGCAGGTATTATCATATTTGTAATGATCTCTAATTTGTAGATAGAAAATGACAACTGTTAGTTGAGAATGTGCACCTTTGAGTTCACATCATGGGCTTTTTTTTTTTGAGACAGAGCCTCAAGCTGTCCTCCTGGACAGAGTGCCATGGCATCACAGCTCATAGCAACCTCCAACTCCTGGGCTCAAGCGAGTCTCCTGCCTCTGCCTCCCAAGTAGCTGGGACCACAGG